>JAZBGX010000257.1:0-38804 GCA_037414775.1 Zonitis immaculata
TCGATTTTAATTCAAATTATACATATAATTTCATATTTATCATCTTATAATCTAGAGAGAAAATAACGAATTATTTCGAAGATTACTGAATACCACCATTTCGTAAAACTAGGATAAAAGTCCTTAGGCAATAATAGTAATTGTAGTGCGAACTTTTTGCTAGTCAGAAAAAAAAATTAGATGGTCGTAGTTAGTAGGCGTGGTGGTGTTAGTTGACAAATACCCTTTTTTTTGCCTACCATATAAATATAAAGATTTCTTGTTGTTGATGATTTTAATTGGAACATCCGTTTGTCAGAAATTATTTCAGGATGCTGAAATTCACTGAAACAATAGAATTATAACCAGGACATTCGAATTTACAGTTATATAACAAAACTGAGTTGATGAATATACAAGCTTTTGTATTTTTATGTTATAATTTTTCAACATATGCAAATTTTCTTGAATATTCCAACAAAAGTATAATTTGCTTGAATGCAGTCAAACGCTTATTGAGAGGATAAACCACTGTATTTTTTTACCAAATTCGAAAGCTAAATAGAATCATTGAATCCGACAGATGTTGATATATTCTCTAAATTTGTTTTTGTTTGTATATCAATATTATTAGTTGAATATGAATATTTTGAGTCTATAATCTCTCGTTCTTTGATCGTTGAAGAACATCTTTTAATAAATAACATTTAGAAAAACAAAAAACCTCTAAATTATTGAGATTGGTAGAAAGAAAAAAAGACTCAAGCTTTATCTAAACATAATAAATCTCCTATACTTTAATCGTTATTTTCAATAAAAGAAAATGTATTAATTAAACACGTTTCGTACTGTTCATTGATACGAATTGTATAATTTTCTCGCTAAAATTAAATTAAATTAATTTCCGTTATATTCTGTCTCGTTGGAATTGGAAATTTTCTTAAAACTAATTTCAACGTTAACAACCGGAACACACAGGACGTACTTTCAACGGTCGTCTTTCGTCCGTTGTCTCTCTTTATATAAATGCGGGCGAGATATTTATGATCTCGCTCGCACTTATATTTTATGACAAGTTGTATTACACTTTAAAACAATTCGTCTTGTGTGTCCTGGCCGTAATGCTGGAAGGCTGTAGTTTCGATACAAACACAAACCTACGTTAAGTAGGTTGTGTGTGTCCTGGCACTAACACGTTATATGTTATTGTGTTGTGTTGTGTTGCTTTGAGTTATATCTCCGCCGTATACTTTTAGTTTTATTTGCATTCGAAAATCAATTGGTTCATTTTGAAAATTAATCGGGAAATACGTGCGGTGATGATTAAAGGTAACTAATTAAAATTAGATGAAAATTGTTTTGTATATTTAAAAGAATCTACTATTCAAAATAGGTAAGTTTAATGAGAATTTGTGCAAGCGTGTAATTAACTAAGTTTGTGTATTCTCATATCGATCGATCGTTTGGATAAACATGAAATATCACTAGTCACGTACTAATACAAACCTACCTCTATAATACAATCAGAGTATAGAGAGAGAGAGAAATTTACTAAAGCAGTTATAGGGTTGTAATCGTATCATTCGCTATAGGAGGATTTTCTAACGTTCTAACAACAATGACAACAATAACAATACGACCACATATTGAAGAAATCGTTTCTATATAGTTTCAATAAGTATCTAGGCAGATTTCCACATTCAAGATAATCTCCTACATGCGTTTTATAATATTTTATTAAACAGATTTTGTACAAATATGTATCGTTTTATTATAGCAATATTAAAGTGTTTTCTCGATAATATTCCTTTCAGTTTATACGTTTAACAATTTGCAAGAACAACTTACATATAACTATAATATTGGATATGAGATAACTCGTTCTCTATTCAAATAGAATTAGGCTTTTTCAAATCGTTCAAGAGCTTTCCCGAACACGTTCCAATAGAATTTCGATAATCTTCTAACCAACTAATAATATGTAGTCGGTCTGGAATGGCAGGCTATTCAAAAATCTTCATAATAGAATAAATTTAATAATAATAATAAATAAATAAAAAACGATAAGAGGATAACTCGAATGATGCTATTATACATTGACTTTATTGAAAATTTGACAACTGCAATCACGATCATTTTTCACCCAAAATTCAGGTTTATTTCACCTTTAGATAAAATTTTTACCCTACAGTTACTGCTTTTTCTATTTTGCGTCTATAAAAGCGTTGTTAAAGTAACAAATTAAGTGCTTAAAAACATTACTTTGAGCATTGTTCTTGGATTCCTCGAAAAAATTGGAAACGTTACACAATCAATTTAGAACTTTTCCATTTGTGAAGATTTTCTAATTTCCATCAAATTAAAAAGTTTCGGATCCATTCGTTACTGACCACAACATGGTAAAGGCGCTCATAGAGATAACTCGCAACCTTTACAAAATTATTGTTGCTACACTACAATTTATTATCAAAAATACACTACAGGAGAGAAGTGTACACCACGAGCTTATAGCATTATTTTCTCTTTAATGAAATTTACGAGACAACCTCAATATATGGAACGCATCATGGAAAATTGATATACGAGGGCAAATTTAAAAGTAATATGATGATCGAATATTTCTAATGGCCACAGAAATATCAAGAACAAGATTAATGCGCTTAGAAAAAAAATGTCTACCATATGTCTTTGGTAAAAGCATATTTTACACGGGCGCGACGAGTTTAAGCTGGAAACCACATCCACTCCCCAAACCAACGAAAATGTGAACTAAGCCACAGATCTAGTTCTAAGAGACCAAAGAGTGTCCATCAGACATCTAGCTGGGGTCTCAGGATCTCATAAGGCAGTGATCAAAGGGTCCTCAGAGACGAACATCACATAAAAATGTGTACCTACATTAAGTACCCAGAAGTTTGGGCGCTCAAAAAAATAAAGAATTAATCGACAATTTAAGAGGTGATTTTGATAATGTCCAGGCTGATGCGGGCAGAAATTTGACTCGATTTGTGACGATGGAGTTAGATCCTTAGGATACCAAAAAAATTTTTAAACGCAAGCCCCGCCCAAGAGGCTTCCGAAGAAATAATTTATAATAAAGTACTTGAAAAAATTAGTCGCCAGTACAGACTCATAATACGCTGGCCAAATTAGAAGAGAGATTAGAAGAAAAAGTGGCGAGGTAAACTGTTAGCTGGGAAGCTGTTTATTCAAGACAACTTACCGGCACACAAAACGGAAGTGGTGATGCGATGGCTGTCCTTCGAACACACAATTTTTATTGTTGGAATTCCACCTCAAAATTCGTTGTATATTGTAAATTAAAATCTGCCATATGCCTATTAATTTATGTTATGTTGTTGTTGTTGTTATTGTTGTTGTCAGATTTAAATACAACCATCAATTATACCACATACAATGGTCATTTACAGATTCCCCAAAATTATGATTTATTATCGCTGCCGAAATATATAACGAAAAAAATTTGTTTATATTAATAACAAATCCCTCATACTATTTATCGGAAGCTTTCAAAGTTTCCCTGCATGTTTAAAAATACTGCGATATTCTTTTGTATCTATCTACCTTGAAACTTTGTAAATAAATCTCACAATCAGTTTAAATATAGGAGTTTGATTCAATTTTTATTCTGCTTTGCTCTAAGCATGTTTCCGATTTATTTAGTTTTTATTTTTGCAGATTTTATTCTGTACTACTTCTTCTTATCAATCGATTTGTTAGTTTTTGCCTTGCCAATAATGCAAAAAAAAGAACAAGAGCAATTCTTTGAGTTGTGAAAAGTTGCGCTTTTCTTACTATATTTTTTTTAATTTTTCAAATTGAATGGATTCACCATTTTATCGTTAGAGAGATTAAACGTTGCGAAATTACTATATAGCAACGCTTTGATACAAAAATTTTCTCTAAATATAAATCGAAGGGATAGTTATATAATTCTAGAAATATAATTGTCCAATAATAGAAAGGGGAAGGTTTCGTTACCATTATGTACATTTCACCATCGAATAACTCTTGTAATGTATGGATTGAATTTTTTTTTCAAATCCCTGGAATTTGTGACATGAAATAAAAATAGAACGCAATCCAGGTAGATTCGTTTAATTAATAAAAAGTATTGCATACTATAAAGCTTATTGGCAATATTGGATTTAATCGTATTTTGTACTGTTGTAATATTCTTTCTCCTTGTTTCGCTCTTATTTTTCCTTTTAATTCTAATGGCACATATGACGATGTATATGGCATTCGAATTGGGAATGGAAATCTGGCTTTTATCCAAAACTAGCAGATATATTTCTATATATGAGTAAATATTTGTTAGTTTTTCTCTTCCATTGATTTCAATATTGTAAAGAACGGAAATTTATAAATTTTATTACAACAAAAATATTTTCATGATTTATTTTTCTGTTCAAAACTTATTTTGTCATAAAAACTTATAAGTAGTGTATATATTTCAAATATTTAATATTCAGCACAGACTATCATCATATTTATATTTTAAACATCTCTAAGATATTATTGTAAGACAATTCCTGAAAGCTATGATTAAATTTACAACTTTCAGTATACTCGCTTAATCGAGACAAGTTCCATTCTGCTACATACATACATATATGTATTAAAATAGACAAGCTATATTTAGGTAATTTAATAATAATTAAATCGATGCTGATAATTTTGAAATTGAATTTTCTTATTTGGAGCTTTCAATCAATGCCACAAGCTTCCCAACATCACGCTAGTAGATTTCAAATAATATATTATTTTATATCAAAGAATCTAAGTTTTTTTATTAAATTGCAACATATTGACACATGATACAATCAATGATCGTGAATAATTTCAATCTGAAAATTCAATTTCAACTATCGAAATGATAAAGAATCCCATATTTTTTTACAACTATGTACAACTGCTGTTCAAATATAACATTTGAAGAATATACTTGGATAAACTAAAAAAAATATATAATGCAAGGTTAGCATTGCCTTGTGTCAGGTGTACAAAATTTCAGTTTCTTTTCTTCTTTTGATAATACATAGATGTATACATATATGTTGGGTGATATTCTCTATTTATATTTATGAATTTAGTCGAAATGGTTGAATCAGAAATTGTGGGAGCGCATGTGATCCTATTTGATATTATTATTCTGATATGAATCGAATATTTTTTTGTAATTTATAAATAATCCAATTCCTATAATAATAAAGTATTCATATTATAGAATGTTATTCTATAGTTGTTGTTCTATTTATTTATTTTTTTGTGCTAATATTATATAGATTTCACACTTTACTGATTATAATCTCAATAGATTCTGGTTATGTGGTTTTGCTAGTGTCGCTACAACCGGATATTTATAACGTAATCTCTGGCCGCTTGGGGCTTCTTGCCATCAGCTCTCTTGTTTTATGCCATCCTCTCTCTTATAGTTAGGATAACCAATC
Organism: Zonitis immaculata; assembly: GCA_037414775.1. Taxonomy (NCBI): domain Eukaryota; kingdom Metazoa; phylum Arthropoda; class Insecta; order Coleoptera; family Meloidae; genus Zonitis; species Zonitis immaculata. The sequence continues at coordinate 5,454 of JAZBGX010000257.1, forward strand.
TACCAAACGACGATATATGTTTGTATATAGAATTTACCATCTCTATATATATATTACTATACTTTGTCGCATAATAAAATGACTACGCCCCAAGATCTTACCACAATATAAGTGTTTATAGTCTGACAATGTTGTGAAATATAATATTAAGTGTTGATCGTTTGAAGCTAACAAAAAATGCGAATTTACTTTTAAGAAAACTTCAATAACACAAACAATAACGGAGTACATCGATTAGTATAATACAACCCGTGTAAAAAGTATCCTGAGTTCATTATTTGAAAGATAAGCGAGGCAATGATGTCAATACTGCCGTTTTTGTTGATCATACTTAATTAAAAAGAGACTGTGAATAAATCTATAAAATGAACGACGTTAGATTGATGAGCTAAAAATAAGCTAACTATCCCATTGCGTTCTGTAACTGGAGATGGAGTTGTTGCATTATTTTTCTTTTATAGTATAGCAACAAATCAAATAATCTAACAAAAAAAAAAGATCAATTTAAACTTTAAATAGTATTAGTCCGATACGGTGTAGTGAAAAGCCAAACTAGGATAATTTCATCTAGCAAACTCCATTAGGATTCATGATTTGTGGTGGTTATCAATTTCGTATACATAATGTTGTTGTTCAATTTTCGTCTATTATTGGATTTCATCCGAACAAAAAAATAAAGAATAAATTCTTTCAGGTAATATAACTCTATATTAGAAATCTATTCAAATACTCTAAATCTTTTATATTATCAATTATTATGATTGTTAATTACTATCATCAGATCAATTATGTCTGGAGAGCAGTAATTAGTGTGCATGTTAACTGCTAGCGTGACGCTCCCAGCCTTTTCAACTCCATAACCACAATTTGCTAGTCGAAAATACACATGACAGAAAATTAAATGAGCTACATGACAACTTAATGTTCACCACATCATCGAAATTACCCTAAACCTTTATACCAAAAAAAAAATACCATTATCAAACAATTCAAATTACTCGTATAATGCATATGTATGTATATAGGGTCGCTAAAAAGGATAGAAACGGTTGAATGTTATGATTTTGCTTCCAAATCATCTCTAAAGAAGAGAGACTATTGGAAGAAACCTGGACCGCGGGGTAGCTAGTTAATGTCACTTCTTTTGAGTATCGTTTTTTGCCACGGTGTGGCATTTATAGTTTTTTTCGAAACCATATTCATTGGTTGAAGCCTGAGAATGTCTGCAAAACCGATACAAAAAAATCTCTGTCATCGCAATACCTCGCTCTGTATACACCGTAAGAAGGTGGCTTCTGCGATCTTCATAAATATGTCGACCGATGACTCCCGCCCATAGAGAGTAACTTGTAAGTGTGTTTAATCAGTTCGGTGCCTGTACAATTTGAATTTTATGAGGGCGGTAATTTAGAATCTTGTGTAGAATGCGATTGAAATATCTGCTGGGTACATTCAAGATACTAGACCGCTGGGGTCTGGCTGGATCGTGAGTTGGCCGGAACGTGGTTGCAAATTTCAGCAACCAATTCTGATTAGTTTGGATTTTAGGAGCTTGATTCGTGTTCCGTATATAGTAATGAGAGCTAAATTTCCACCTAGCTTCTGTTGATAAACAAATGAAATTAGTATGAAATCGGGAAAATATTAAATCGTAGAATTTTAATTATCGTATAACTTGATATCAATTCTCGAGAATAAATACAATAAAATATTCAGATACTGCCATACATTTAGCGACCCTGTAGATACGTATATACTTATACGTTCAATAGACGCACAGTAAAGTTGATCTTTGTCTTCGAAATTTCCACTGAATAAGATTTATAAATGTCTTGAGGTGTTGAATTATGGGAGCCTATGTGCCAGAATTCACCAAGCTCACAATTTTCAACAACACATTAAGTTAACTTGTTGAACTGTGTGCGGTCGTCATCGTCTAACTTTTCTTTTGTAAAAGAGTGCGATTTAACAAAAGTTGAACACAATCGCTGCTGGAAAAAATAGCTCTACGTGTTCTCTCATCAAGTATAAAATAAAGAAGAAAACTTTTTCAAGATTATATGTGGAGAAGTTTAAATATAAAATAAAGAATGCTTCCGTTATCTGGCCCCTCTCGATTATTTTAACCTCCCATTATTATTATCAATTCAAGGTGTACTATTATTAAACAAATTAATCAATTCGAATTTATATTTGGTTTTGATTTCAATTCGATTGAATGGGAACCAATTTTAATGTTGAAAAATAATCCACGAACAGCCCCTTTTTGATTATTTCCAAATTAAATCGTATAAATAAAACGCTTTAGTTTGAAACTTTTGTTTATCTGCATTATTGCGTGAATTATATACCCTGGGAATGTTTGTTTGTTACCTATTTCGGTTGCAATTCAATTTTTAATCGTTGAAAAAAACCGAAACGTTTTTCGATGATCACATCCGATCCTTATAAATTTATAAATATTGAAAAATATAATTTCGGTCTTTGTTTCAAAGAATGAAATCATTTCAATGGAAACAGAGTTTTCGAATATTCGATTGTAATTGAAATCATAACTTCTTCACAATTTTAATAATTTCGAATTCAACATGCAATAAATATATTCAGTATTTTAATTGTAAAATAGGCTTTTCATTATTGGAAGTTCATTTAATGGTATATGGTCATTTGATATTCTGTAGGCGATTGAGTTCGTTGCATTACAATAGCAAACAATTAAACGATAATTGCTGGAATAAACTGGAAGATTATATCCGTTATAAAGTGGGAATATGAATTTGCTAAGTCGAAATACCGCATTTTGTGTGCAATAAAACCGTAAATATATTTGATTTTTGTATAAATCAACCTCCAAGAGTATCTTCCCAATTTTCTAAAGTAACACCAATTTCATACAATAAATAATCACTGGATAAGTAGTTGATTCTAATATAAAATTCATGTTATTCATAATTCGCCTAAGAATCGTATATTTTGCGACTGAGAAATTATACGGGCACAGAAAGAATTTCTTCTTTTGATGATATCAATTAACGGGATCATGGAGTTTCGGCAAACGCCATTTTAACTGGAATTATTGGAAGTAGCTTTTTATTTCTGCGAAGGAAGCGTTAAAAGCTTTGCATTGATGGACAATTTCAATATTCTCAAGATTGCTTCTATTATATATAGGAAAAATAATAATAAAACAGAATGGAATTATCGATTATATATGGAATAATGTATTTGATGATGCTCAGATAGCTAATTTTCTGTTCGTATCAAAAAGTTGTTTGCTCTATTTATAACAATAATAATTATTATGAGGGTATCACGTAAAAATGCAAATTACAATGTTCGAGTCAATATTGACATGGCAAACGGGTATATATCCATTCATATCCGAAACGATAATCAAATATTGATAAGATCTTCAATATAATATCGAATGTTTTATGAAATTACATTAAGTATACTATAATATGTAGGTATAAGGAAAATAAAGGGCGCAAAAACTAGAACGTAATACCCTAATCTATTAGGGCCAAATTAAGTCTTATAAAGTAAATTATATGTTATATTATTATTATTATTATTATTATTATTATTTGATTTAGAAACTATTCTTTTTTATTGTTTGAAATTCTTGTAAGGGTTGAAGTTTTTTCTCATCTGGATATAAATTTCGTTCTTTTTTGTCTTTGTTTATGGACGCATTCTTGTTAATATTCAAGTTTATATCATATACCTATATATATATATATACATATATATGTTTTTTCTCGTAATATTGCCACTTTTTATTATTATCATCGTTGAAAGTTTTCAGATTTGAATAGAAGATTCCGACAAAGCAAACTGCAAAAATTCGAATGTGAAACGTTGTGTGAATACCTCATAATTTGTCGTATCATCATCCTTAACAACAACAACAACAACAACAACAACAACATCAACAATGCTAAGAGAAACGGGAATCTGTACAGATGTTTATCGGGTAAATGTAGCAATTTTGACGATCATCAATGATATTTGTTTGATTTTGATTATTGTTGTTTTTTATATTTTTATTTCGTTATTGGATTGAGAAAAATTCGATATAAAGAAACCGCACTCTAATGTTTATTGTTCGAATAAATGTTGTGCCCTCGTTGTTGAGTGGCGGCGGCGCACACATCAAACCTCTATTAACTCTAAATTCCAAGTACACTCTTTTGTTGTAATTGATTTAGAGCCGGTCGGTTCCAAAAAGACTAGAAAATGTACTTTTCCTATTCGGGATTCTGTTTGTTATCGACTCTACATTTGGTCGAATTTCTACAGGATTTCGATAAGAAAATAGAGAATAAAATAGTATTATTGACAGGGGATTAAAGGCAAGTCGTTGGTGTATTAGATTTTCGATTAACGAACTTTCCAAGTGAATAACGAACAGACCAATTCTTAAATACGACTGTAAATCATTCTAATAAAATAAAAATCCACTTTTCTACAGTTACTCCTCCAATCAATTCATTCATTCCAACTCAAAAGGTCCACACTATATAGACACACTACAGATTTATCTCACTCCACATTACTTTCTATTAAGAGCACAAATAAAACGATAGCATTTCATTGTTAGTAAACAAGACATTAGAACCACTCGATATCGAATAAGCCAATTATATTTAGTTTATTATCGACGATTATCGAAATATCTATTTCTAATTTTTCTATTATTACCATTTAGAATTTTTGAGCGATATTACCTATTTTCAGCACTCTAAGCAGCATGGTCCTTTTTAAATCAAATAAACTATATATCGGGAATCACACAAGAGTTTGCAAAGGAAAAACAAAACGATTTGTGTCAGGCGAATGACATGCCCTGACACACCGTAAGATTGGATGATTTTTATCTTTCTCACGACAATGACCGAATAAAAGTTTTCTTCTATCGGAAAATGAAATTTTTTTCTCTATGTAGATTTAATAGAATCTTTTTTCGATTTTTTTTTTTTTATTTTCAAGAATAAAAATGATCTACATCTTATTCCTGTTCGATTTGTTTGGTGATATGGATGATAATATTACCTGACAAATAATACCCAAGTTTGCATTTCACTGGAAAATCCATTACATTAAAATGTTTTGATTACCGCATTTCGAATGATTGAGAAATGAAAATCGGACGGTTGCTATCGATAGAGTTTTTTTTTAAATTTTTATAAACATCATACGTATAATAGAATAATTTTTGTTTATTAATGTTGTTGGAACTACAATGGAGGGATGAAATTCGATAAATCATTGTAAACATGAAGCTGTTTTCAACATTAAAATGGTTTTACAGTTCATAATTTAAATCGATGCGATCGCTTCCATCCGGCTTATATCCACAATAATTGACTGCCGGACAAACTGTAGTAACTTTATGACTTTCGTTACGTTACTGATAATCATGAAATACCGTAGATTATAGAACAGCCAATCGAATAACTAAATCTGAATATATACATATTAACCAATTTAGAATTTAGAAAATTTTAGATATTGTGTGGCGATGACAACAGGTAGCTAAAAAATTAACAAAATTCGTTTCTTTTTTAAGAAAATTACTTACAATATTCACGCAATATCCTAATAAATATAAATTGCTGTTTTGTATCCATTCAATTTAGACTGCTATCACCGGTTAGTTTAATTTTTGGTGGTGCTGGTTTCTTTCAAATTCAAATCAATCTCTAATAGAGAACATCACGAAAATAATCTGTTTATGTTATGTCAAAAATTGTTAAACAATCCATCAATGTTAACACGAAATTCTATGGGTATACATTTGTTCATCTATACATGTATTTTAAAATTAAATTAATTTTTTAAAGCGAGCATTCGATTGAACATTATACGACATTATCAATAAATATTTGAAAATACAATTTTCAATAAATATCGAAATATCATGAATATTTTAAGATTTTAGTAGAAAACTCGTTTGGAAGTCTCAAAGTAACTCTAGCATATCAAAGGACAAAATTTCCAAAGATCAAACAAGATATCGGTATATTTATAAAAAAAATATATATATAAAGTCCTAAATTTTATAAAAAAACAACAACTCACCAATTGTTGGATCCATAACAGCTTTTGAAATAGCAAAGATAGTTGAGAACACGTAAATCAAATGTTTAAGTGCCATGGATGCGATGATGATTCGTCGACCGCGTGCCGCATGCCGACTGACGCTATACGTCTCGACGCCTAATGTGGCCAAAATATCAAGCGCATGCGTTTCCATAAAAAAACCTGACCTACACAACTACAAACGGCCACTATACTAATTAGATTTTGTCTATTTACATCAAAAAATTCACTAAGCATACCTATATATGTATATTACTATTTCTATTTAATATAATAAGTAGAATGAATAAATAATAATTAAGATTAATGTTGCAGTAGAATTGCGAAATTTTTATTACCAAATGGTCACTTTGAATTATTTATGTTGGAAAAATGGACGTTGATGGATATGAGTTTTCGGAATTAGAAAAATTTTACGTATCTAAATTTTACTCCAAATTCAATTAAATCTAATGGAGTTTTTAATTATTCAAAAAAATATATTAATGTTTTCGAATAAATATTAATAATTTATAATTGGAGATGCTTTCGTTGTGATTACTTTTTGCTTTTCACTTTTAAATATCTAAGAATCATAAATTCATATTTTGTTTTTCTCAACAAGTCTATATATAGGGCCTGTTGTATATTTATTATTTTCCAATTTCCACCATAGTGGGAGGTCCATTGATTTTGCTTCGGTTCGTAATTTCCACCATAAAGCACGAAAATCGTTGGTTGGAAAAATAATAATAAATAATCCCTTATCAAAATTTCATTTATCAATTGGTAAAAATATTTATAGTTTCATTTGCAATTTTCTCAAAATGTGTGTCTCTATCTCTATATATAGTGGGGCTCGTTAAAAATGATATCCTAAGAATTTATAGAGCTCTATCGGTGTGGCGTCGTTTTTTTTTCCTTTTTGCTCTTCTTTCTTTTTCCTTATTATTGAAAGCCAGCACGCTGTTTCAAAACTCAACATTTCTTTGTAATTGAATTCAGTTTTCAGTAGGAAACGACCATCGTATTTTATTGAAATGAAGTCGCAGGTGGTAGCAGTTCGATTTTGGTCGAGGTTATGAAACCAAGCAGCAACAGTAGATGGAAACGGGTAAAGACTGGTTTTGGTTTCAATATATACGAGGCGATAAGTCACTATGATAAACCACAAAAAAAATAAGTATATATATATGTGAATATACATTGTTTGCGATTTTACCATATAATAAACTTGTTTATGGTTGATTTACGTTATCGTTTAAAGAAAAAAAAATGCTAAAGTTAACGTTAACTTTGATACGTTGTTATTATTAGTGTTTATAACAGTCAAAAATACGAGGGGCGATCCAAAAGTGATCATTATAAAACACAATGTGATTTTTCAACGTAGTCTCCTAACATTTGGACCAATAACTCTTTACTAAAGCACAGATTCGATTTGTGAAAAAACTACATCTTGATTTTTCTAAAATACTTCCACAACAACAATTACATCACTATTGTTCTTAAATTTCTTTCCTCTGGGCTATTTATTAAGCCGGGAACAGATGTAGAGTCGCTATAGGAGCCATCGTAATTTCGGTTTTCGTTCGGGTGCACTAACCTAGTGAAACAATACTGTAGCTCACAGTTTGCCTCGCCTTTTTCTTTGCTCGCTACTCGATTGTTTTATATTTCTGTTGTTTTGAATGAAAGTCAGAGCCTTGGAGATTTTACAAGCAACACCAATTTCAATAGGAATTAAATCCTTATTTAATATACTCGTTAGGTCATGTTTTTTTTTTATTGGTTTTTCCTTCGTATTCAAATTGCAATTGGAAAAACATACAAATCAACTTACATTAAATATGTCTGTCATTAATTTCGTTTGACTTATAATCGAATGGTACGAGTTAGACGGCAAGTCGCATTTTTACACATTGAAATATAAAGTTTTCTACAAATAGCTCGTTAGAACTGCTTAAAATGATAGAGTGAACATGCAACTAAAACTCCTAATTACCATCATCGCTCTTTGTTAATTTCAAGAATAATTTGTGACGGAATTACTTTTGCTACCATCCTTTAATACTAAATTTTGGAGTATATGCGTGAAATTTTACGACAATTAACAAATTTTACCTGTATATATGTATTTAATCTTTATTTTATGTTAATAAACACATGATGTTAATTAAATTGTTTAATTGTAAATAACGCTTAATGTGCCGTTTGATGTTATTAATAAATTTGGATCGACATTATTAGCTATTTTACTAGATTAATGGTGGTAATTATTGGAAATTAATCGATTATCAGCCGGCTTCGGTTTTTTCATTATATCTCTCATTACCTCTGTAACAGGACCAGCTCTCGCAAATTATTTATGACTTTCTTTCACTTCACATTCTCAAAAATTTTATTGCATTACTGAACTTTCTAGTGTTTTACAAGTCTCAAGTCAATTATTTTTATTCTATCAGATCATTTGAGGATCACTATCAAAATAAGATTTGATGATTTTTTATTAGAACATATTGATATTCTTAAAGAATCTATTTTTCAAATAAATTTATAGTTCCATCGGTAAATAATTCCAACTTGAACTTTTTCAATTGAGAAAGTAGGTGGTTATTTGACGATCAAGATTGCGATCAAGACTAGAATCACATTATAGTTTGTGGTGAAATGTAAAGCTTTCGAGTAGTATACGTTAAACTGGTAATTTAATGTTGAGCAGTCAAGGAATATATGTGGCTTGTCAAAAGCTCCAATTTGGATGTCATTACTTTTATAATAGTACCAATAAATATTTAATAGGCATTGAATCGATGTTACTCATCATAAACTTTCCAAAGTTATATTTGAGATGTCATTCTTTCAATAATTGCCAGATTATAGTTGATTGAATTTTTCTATTAGATTAATTTTCATAGAATCCTTTCGAAAACATATTCGTATACTTTTCAATTATTATTGTCATCAAAACCGAATAATATTGATTTGTTAGTCTTAATCTTGAAATATGAACAAAAGTCATGACTATATAGAGGATCAATATAGACATTTAACAGTTTGTATTCCATTTCCAATTTTCAATTTAAAATTTAATCATTGCAAAATCTATATAATTGAATTGTATAACAATATTGAAGCAGCCGGTTTAATATTTTTGGTATTCATAACTTGTACTTGAATCAAATTGGTGATAAGAATAAAGCAGAAATTGGAATGAAAATATATAACGGAGTTCTAGTTGATGACAGATAATTATATATCAACAACATTGTTGTTATTTATTATTTTCTATATTCGTAATAGTCACAACAATATATTTGTTTCTGTTTATTTTTCGTGTGTTTTTTTTTTATGGTCGAGCGGATACAAACTACGATTTTTTTCGGTTTAAATCCGAATTAATCTTAACGTTTACGGGCAACGGCCATATAGGAACAAAATTTCCCTTGGGCGACCATCGAACAACCGCTCAACTTGTCTTTTTCACGAAGATATATTAAGTCGAGTTTATATTTAACGATTTTGGGAAATTTTTCACAGACCAACTATGGTCGTCATTTGAATAAAAGCACATCTACTATATATGTATATTCAAATGTTCTCTTCATTAATAATAAAGTTACGTTCATTTTCTTGAGAGAATCTGTTTTGTATTTTCAACAGCTGGTTTATAGATTTTAGTAAATTTGAATTTGTGTATATTTGAATGATAATAGAATAATGACGGCACTCATTCTAATGGATGCCAGTCAGAAAGCTGCGAATGCCTTGATAAGCTATGTAAGCTTGACTGTCTTGAGTTCATTTATCAGCATATATATATAATAGGACTTGCTCGACTATAGGACAGTTGTACAATGGAAAGTATTGAAGTTGTGACGGTACTCGCCACGTTATCGAATTTCTATAATTTACTGGCTGAAATTATATAGAATTCGCAAGAAACATTACACTTATTTGTGAATTATTAGTTTGGGAATTAGAGTTTCCAATTTGTAGAATTTACCATATTCTTTATAGATCAAGCAGAAACTAAACTAGATGACTCAATATTTAGGAGCTTTATTGTATCTTTTACTGATGAATTCTGCAACGTGGACTATATTTGTAATTACAAGATGACGTCTCTAAATCTAAATTTCAGATTTTAGCGGCAGTCGACCACCGCTCGTTTGGTGATTAATTTACAATTTTCCTTTATCAATAAACAAAAAATTTAATTTTAAAATACAGCAACACCATAATAGAACATGTCTATTATCTATAGAAATATTGTTGTATTTTGAATAATAAAAACCATACAAAAATTGTTTCGTTTTTATTATAAAATGCAGTTCGATGAAATGGCATCGATGAATGGAATCTAACACAAAGGTATGTTTTTTGTTCTAGTTCGTTTGTTATATGTATTTGATTTTATTAAATTTTTTTCTTCTATAAATTCCATGAAATAATGTGATTGGTTCGATTTGCACAACTGCACCCATTCAAGTGTTCACAATTGTTTTTTGATGTTATATCAATGCAACCAACAGAAATTTTTCTTTGTCTCTTCGTAATCGAAAAATGGCCAGAGCATATAGGTACAGCTTTTGTCAACCAGTACTCAAATAACTAGAAAAATCATCCAACAATATATTGCAGCAAGCTTATTGTAAGCTTCAGAAATTTACTGATGAGAAATTGAAGTTTCTTCAAAGATTTTAGTTTTAATTAACTAATCAAAAGTAAATCGTACAATTATTATTTGTACGATTCCTGTATATAAAGAGATTATAAAGTTTGGAAAGTCTCTGTTGCATAACTCTTGAATGATAACAACAAAGTTTCTATTTGCAATAAATTGGATAAAGGCGAACGAAATGAAAATCTAATTACATTTCAATTGTCTTTTTATTTCATATACAGGTGGTCCACCAGAAGCTTTTCTGGTCTTGTAACTCTAGCTCTAGTGGGTGCAAAAAAAAACGGACTTGATGATCTAAAGTGTGATATTTCGGGGACATTTTTACGTTAAAACGATTTTTTTCCCTCCACTAGAACTAGAGTTCCTACAAGACCAGGAAAGCCTCTGGTGGACCACCTGTATATATTTGCGGTATACAGCATTGAATAGAAGTTGTCTTATGAATAATATCAACATCTTATGTCATTGTTCCGGGATATTCGTCGTGAAGCTTGCATGATGAATTGTCCTTTTGTTATCAATTTAATTATTCAGTCTGGTCTTAAATCATTCCAAAATCCCCCATTGTTGGTGTTTATTATTGTTATTTGCCTAATAATAAAAACATACCCTATTCCTATATTGATTTATCAAAACATAAAAATTTAGATTGTGATCATTGATCAATAAAATATACAAGTATAATTACAAACTAAGCACAAACATGTATTTAAATAAATGATGTTTTAATGAGTTTATAAGGAGCGATATAGTCGTTATAGACGAACGCAAATAATTTGTAAATGATGATAATAACTGTATGTATGTATTATATAGTAGCACTTTTTACGGTCATATTATTCAATAAATAAATATAGAAATTAAACGTAATTTGAAGCTAATTTGAACTGTTTAATCAATCTCTAAAGGAAATGCAAATCATTGCAAACAATCTTATAAAGCTATAGTAATATAATCCATTCACCAAACAGGATATTAATAGAGTTTCCTCACAAAATCAATACATTATTGCGATATCCGACCGACGAAAATAATCAAAATGTCGAATATCCTCATGGGTATAGAAATTTATAAATTAAATTTAATTTGAAATAATTGAGATTTAATTGAATTATATTAAATGAATTATAAGAAAATTCTATTCAAATACAGAATCCTTTGGGATACGATTGCTTAATTTAAGAGCGGCTCGTATAGATGGCGCTTTGTCCTAAATCCTAATGGTCGAGATTTTCTTGGAATCCTGTTTCAAAACATTCCCACAACTGAACCCCGTACCCCGTGTCGTTCATTAAAACAAACTTTTCGTGTGTTTTTTTTTATTGTTGTTTTTCCCAAAAGGTATTGTTAATAATTTGCATAATCTTGGTCGAAAAGTTTTAATTCTCAATACTAAAGACAAAGAAAATTTCATTCTATGATAATTATTATTATTATTTAAGTATTGTTTAACGAGGTCATTTGACATGAATAAATGAATTAATTACCATTTTGTTTTACAGATTGGCGTAAATGGCGTCCCGATTTTCTTCGTTTATAGTTGAACGTACGTAAATTGCATCACCATATGTATGAAAACAATTGAACATCTTTGAAACTATAGGCAAAAACCAAGAGGTATTAGAAGGTCCTTCTCCTCAAAACCATGACAAAACGGAGGACAAATTGAATGGAATGTTAGAAGTTGATTACTATTTTAAAACGCAACGTTACTGTAGATGTATCTGCAAGACCTGCAAAATTAATTTTTAGAATTTTGAGTCGTGACAACAAAGAAGCATTGGAAGGAACAGATTCAGTACTTATTACACAGCGCAAAACTAATGCTCGTGAATCAGGTGTAAAGGCATTGAGGAGCCGTACAACCAACGTTTACGTATATGGCACCTTCAAAAGTTGCCTTGAGCATTTCTATCAATCATTCACATTTCATGACTTAGTGCAATGTTTAATTAGGGCGCAATTCCCATTTTCCGTTGATTCACAGTGATTAGACTTTTAATTAATTCACCCATATTTGAAAGTAATTCATTCTAATTTGTTAATTTCAAAGAGGTTTTCAGTTGTTTGGAAGTGAATATAGAACTAATTATACTGCATTGAAAGTATTTGGTTTTGTTTTTCTCATTCAATTTAATAAAAATAAAACTACAATATGAGAAAAACCATACAATATTGCAATATTACGACGGTTTGCAGATTCTAATTTAGTCATTTTTTAATAATAATAAAGTTCGATATTTTTTCACATAGTTAATGCAATAAGGTGTAATAAGATTATCGAGTTTGGAAAAAAATAATAATATGAATTAATATATAAAGTGAAAGGTAATAATGTAATAAAAACAGTTTTCTATGCCGGTTTAAAGAAAATATTACGGTGATTAAACAATGCATAAAATTGTTATGAGCCTATTTAAAGTTTTTATAGATGTTTAATGAAGCAAAATGTAGAATTACCTTGGTTAAGGTATGTGTGCAGCAAAATTTTATTAGAATTGTTTGAGAGATGCACAAAACTCGTTTTACAATAGCCCCTTCTAGAAGAAATTGTCTGGAAATTGCACTTGAATATTTTCGTTGAAACCGATGTATACCAATGTTTGATAAAGTTTTAAATTTATTTATATACGTATTTATTATTATTTTTCTTTACATAACAGTAAGCAATAATGGAACGGTTGAAAGTTCTGCTTTTGACAGTTAAAAATTTATTTCATACGCCTCTAGGTGTCTCTTATTCACGGAAATTCAAACTCAATATATTTCCTGAAATGCTGTAAATGGTTTTGTTTGTTTTTTTGTTAAATGAAAGAGGAAACGATCTATTTCAGACTCAATACTTGTATGAGTACAGTTTGGTGTTTTTCTATTTTGTGTCGCATATGCTTTTATATCGTAAATAATCGTTCTTATCGTTTATGGGGTTGTCACGATTCGACCCGAATTGGCAAAGGTCGTCACCTTGTCCAATCGACTTTCTTTCCAACTTTTCAAATCAACAATATAAATAAATATAACAATTAAAACGTTATAATCGAGATTTGTACACGATTCTCATTTGAAGATTTGATTTTCATTTAGTATCAATCAAAAATTTGTGTGGCTGATATCACGCGATTATAATAACAATTTTCAATATTTACTTACGTAGTACCGTCCCTCATCCCACTATTTCATTTACAAATCGAAATGAGTTATTGTGAGAAATCAAAACATAAAGTTTTGCGCACGCGTTTATTAGTTTGTAAAACACGAGCGTCGCGATGCCAACGTCAGTCGACATGCTGCAAGTGGTTCATGCTAATCCATATGGCCGAGACACGTATCGATGTCGTACTCGGTGTTTTAGTGATGGTAATTTTACAACAATCAACCACAGCAAAATTGCTAGGTATGCCAAACAAAACAAAAAAAACTTGGAATATTGCACTGTTTCTCTCAAATATTTGATAGCACGCGATTTTTTTCTTATAAATTCAGCTTTTAATAAATCATCGCCTTAGGCGATTTTAATGGAGAAATTTGATTTTAAAGATCAAACAGGAAAACTATCCTGGCGCATCCACCATTTCCACACATCGCCGTAAGGTTGTATTTTAGTTGAATTTTTTGTTGTTCCTATTGTTATCTTTCGATTTTATTAAATTTTTATTCATAAAAAAAAGGAGCGAAATCCGGCTAAGATTATCATAGCAGTCTAGCCTATTGCGTGTATATTTACCATAAATATTCTAAAAATTATTTACAGCCATTCCAAAAAAAGGCAAAACAATAATTACCATCAAGCGTTGCTACAAATTAAGCTCTCATTACCATACCGTTTAATATTATGTTACTCTAATAATACAAAAGTATTAACATAAATGAGAAAGTTCGATATTTATTAAAGGTATTCAATTCATGTCATAATATCGACAAGACTGGAATTTCATGTTTATCCAATACTGAATACTGAATTCATCATATAAATTGAAATTCTGTATTATTGGATTTGAATAAATTTTTTTCCTGCTGCTACCGGACTGACAAAGAATTAATCCAAATCTAAAGGCCATTTCGGTCGTGTTGTCTGTTTCCATCAACACCATATCCCTCCCTATTCAGTTCCAAATTCATTTTTCTTTATTATTTGGTTGACCCTTTGAAGTTTTTAATTGGTAAACAATTGGGAATATAATGAATCCTTTGTTGAGTATATATACGTATTTTTAGTAAATTATGTGAAATGCGTGTTGCCTCTACAGCTGTGGCATAACCATTTATTTATTAAATTATATCTCTAGTTTTCATATGAGCCTATAACGAAAATGTTCAAACTTCTATAAATGGTACCTTTGAAATTGTCCCTATTTATATTTAGTTGAATTTTGTAATATAACTATTTATAACTATAGAGAAGTTTAATGAGACCTAATTCGGACGAAAGTTTATTTGATCAACTCAAATTATGTGACTTTAAGATTTTTTTTTTTGTTTGTTTTGTTTATGATTCATGAATGTAGTTGACAACGGATTTTCCGGTGCTGCCAAACTAATGTACAAATCGAAAAGACCATCGGATCAGACTATAGACTACATTTTCGACATGTTTACCATTAGTTCAACTAGTATTGCGATCGATATAGTGTTGCTATTATTGTATAGAAAATATCAAGAATATTGATGTTTGTTTGAATTGAATGACAGGCTATAAAATTTCTATGGAATTGTTTATAATCATAACAATAAGGAATATCCAACGTATAAGGAAATTGGTTTTTTTCCTCTCTAAAATAGAAAGTAATATTCCTGGATGCACATTTGAATTGGAAGGAACGCTAACCGCTTCCGTGCTAATAAAATCTAGTAGAAATCCGCTTCAGGTTAAATACAAACTAAAACATCCCCAATTACAACATATTCTCTGTTATTAGTCTCTTTGCATTGCTAATGAGGCTCTTGGGGAGCTGGAATTGCAGCCAAGATTAAAAATTCGTCTGTATAGTTTGAATTCTGTATTTAATTTGAATTGTATACACAACACAAAAACCCAAGTCATTTCATCTATTTTAATAACAAAAATATCAGTATGGTGGAGTTAACTAGGATAGAGGAGAAAAAATTGCGGAAAAATCTGGATAAAAATGATGAATCGTTAGCTGGGTTAACAACTACATTCATTTGTAAAAATTTAATAACACTTCATCACTCCCCTTGCTTTTTTTTATTTTCTCAAATTCAAACTTCTCGCTTTCTCACTAAAAGTAATAATAAATTCGATTTAAAAAAAAAAATTTAATCAAGTATCAAGATTATAACGAATCATATTTCAACTGGTACGATTCAAATTCCATCCAAGCTTCTTTATATTCCATTAAGTGAAAATCAATAATTAATAGGAAAAAATTTAACGTGTTATGAACATGTCCCATCGGCATAAAACTCTCTATTATAAACTTTCTTCAATAGCATAACACTTTTATGATATATCCCAACAATATTCAGAAACTTTCAACAATAGAAGCTGTTTTGTTAAACGAAACATAGACACACACAAAAAAGACAACAGTGCAACAACAACAACAAGCTATTATTCACAATGTGAGCCCTTTATAAGATACTCGCGTATTATACATATAACAAAATCAATTGTCTGAAAATAAATTTCGATTGATTTCCAATTTTCTTTTATTGAAATTAAAAGCAATGCACAAAAACGACACTTCATTGTTTGGATGTCGACATCGAAATCCAATTATAAAATATATAATTAAAGAATATTTCAAATTTGAAGGTATAACGCGTCGGCCATTTAGTTCAAAACCAGATACGGTGGTGTGATCAACTGTAATTGAGTTTACTTTGAATTCATTCCGTTTATCACTTATTCGCTGATTTCGCTGAATATTATACAATTTTCAATTACCTACTATCGCTAAGTTAAATAAGATAGAAATATTTGCAATTATTTGATTAAAAAAGCTCAATTAGTAGGGTACAATGATAAAATGCTATGTTCCTTAATTATTTGGACTACTAAATATATTATGCTGTAGCACAAGACAAAATATAGAAAGGAAATTGAATTTGCACTCAGGAAATTAGCGAAATTTTCATTAGTTCATGAAGGTAGACTTTCTGTTTCTTTTCATAATTAACAATCTACTAGCGAAATTTCTTTATAGATTTCATGAATGAAAAATCAACAAATTGAATCCCCCGAAACAAAAATATACAAATTATATTATTTATCTGAAATCTTTGTTTTTGCATACAAAAAAAAAAGCTTTGATTGTATAAACAGCTTTTTCATGTCCGATAAAGTTGAAATTTTTTCCGTATAACGAATCAAATTTCATTGTACAATTAATAATTGGTTTGGTTTGTTTGCTTAGCGATTTTTTTCTTCGTCTATATATAAACATGGTGCAGGTGAATCATAGCGTGGGAAACAATAAATTCGTTAAGCTGATTAAGAAGAGAACGGAGAATAAGAGAGTATATCGTAATAGTCACTTCTCTCAGTTCCCATTTCGCAATTGAGAGCTAATCCAAATGAACTGCTCAAGTAGATACTGCTTTAAATAATAGCATTCCCTAAAGCGCTTTTAGATACCGTTCATATTTATATTCAAAGTTAATTTTGGTTATACCAGATTTAGTTTTGGAAAGTCGAAAGGTAGGGCCTATTCGATAAATAAAACTTATCACCACCTCGTTTGTATTTTATAATGAATAATGCCAATATACCTACTGTTTTCAATTTTCCAGAATCGCCAAGATTCAGCCAACGTATTCCGAATAATACAGTTGCCGTTGGACGGGAGGCCATCCTCGCTTGTTCTGTTGAAAGCTTGGGGACTTATAAGGTAAATTATAAAAATTAATCAAAATAATTGCCCCAAACATAATGGAGACGTGGTGTAACGATTATTACCAAAAACTATCATAAATCATTGAAAATTCACCATTACTAATGGTTTTTTTATTTTCGTTCAATGACCAATAGTTATAAATTTTGATAACAGTTAATTTTTTTTTCGTAATTTTTTTTCCTCCAATAAAGAAATGAGATGGTGCTATACATATAGTAATAGTGGAGAGTAATTTTCAAAACATCGAAAATTGTATGGCGTTTCAGTCTGATTAAAATGTGCACAAAGCTCTTATAATTTGATGATGAAACGAAGGGGAAAAGCTCCACAACCTCTTTAAATAAAGACAGAATGAACGGAATGGAAATGTTACTCTAATTTTATTGAAATAAATTGATATTTAAATCAAAATTTAAATGTTGATGTTTATTTGTTTTTATCGATATTGTTTATTTATTCAATTATATTATTAATAAATTTTGAAAATAGAACTTTGTTGATTCTGTTTTGTTTAATTAATTAATTTATTTTATTTTAATTTATTATAAAATTTCACTTGATGTTCTCAAACTCATTTCCATTGATTCGAGTGAATCTTATGACTGAACTTTAGAGTTTCCTACAATCTATACTTTTGTAATAATAAGTTCTTTATTCGTACAAAAGTCCTTGTGCGATATCATTATAATTATTTGAATGATACCAGTTAGAGCAATCTAAATTCCAACAATTCACAACAACAATCCTTTATCGTTATCATCATCATTGTCATTAACAATTAAGAGATTACCTACTAAAACGTAATCGATAAAGAACTCAAAGAGACTCTCTCAATCTCATTCTTTTGTGATGTTCTTGGAGTGATTGTAATCACTATAACGTCATTGCTCTTTACGTGTGAGAAATACAATTTAGCTTTCAATGCCTTTAAAAATTTAGAGTCGTATTTTATTCAATTTTTTATCAAGACTTCAAAACTAGCGATTTCCAATTACTATACAAAATGGAGATGTCAGAGATTTTTGTTTCTCCAACATAAAATTTTAATACCTAATATTCTACTAAATTTATAAAATCATTGAATTGCTTTGTTTCTTTCGATAAAAGCTCATCGATTTCAATTTCTACTTCAAAAATAGAAATCGAATCGTTATCAAATTCAGTGGATATCTTGGAAAATTTCAAATTTTGATTTCGATAAAACAAAATTTCAATACTATAGGTATAGTTCGTTTATCTCTATTATTGAAAGATTTCTTTGAATCCGGACCTGTTCATTACACATAGTGTTCATTTTGCATGTTGCTACAATTGGAAAAATACTTGTTAATAGGCTATTCGATTTCAAAAAACAAAAAATATATAAATAATGGTTCATTGACTGTTTACTTGAATTAAAGCCCTTCATTCACGTTATTGTAATCATATCCAATGTAAACATTTTAATTAATCTGCAACAATGTGGAGACTAACAAGCAAACAAATGAAATACCATGTAAATATATTTATAATAGCGATGCAACAAGTAATACATTGTTCTTCTTATTTCAGTCGTTTTTTTTCTACCACTGTATAGTTATTTTCAATCAACAATTTGATATAATAGAGGATGAAATTGAATTGTGCGCTTCGAGCAGAC
The DNA here is from genome assembly GCA_037414775.1 of Zonitis immaculata. Classification (NCBI taxonomy): domain Eukaryota; kingdom Metazoa; phylum Arthropoda; class Insecta; order Coleoptera; family Meloidae; genus Zonitis; species Zonitis immaculata. The sequence continues at coordinate 24,721 of JAZBGX010000257.1, forward strand.
GAAGCTCACGCATATAGTGATATTTTATTTGTCACTTACCATTTGATAGCTTTTATTATTAATATCAACCCCTCGAAAATGTCATGTGTTTGTAATAATACCGTATAATCGTATTATATAAGAAAATGTCATACCATGTTATTTATTGTTAACATTGGCACAAATATTCCATTGTTGTATTTTGCGGTTAAATTATCTTGATCATTTCCTTGTATATATTTTTTTGCTTCTTTATATTAATATAGGTAATATTTAAGGTTGCATGGCTTCGTGTCGATACACAAACAATATTAACAATCCATAATCATGTCGTTACGAAGAATCGCCGAATTGGTGTTACACATAGTGAATTAAAAATATGGTATTTACATATTAGGGAAGTTAGAGAATCGGATAGGGGTTGGTATATGTGTCAAATCAATACCGATCCTATGAAGAGTCAAATTTGCTATTTAGATGTTGTTGGTGAGTATTAGCATTAAATTTTTTTAATAGCTACACCAAATACAAGAATTAAATTCTAATAATTTATGGTATTTACAATATTTATATACCTATGTATGAAAAAATCCAAACAATTTTTCAATTTCTTCAGTACCTCCGGATATTTTGGATTTCCCAACAAGCGCCGATATTGTAGTAGACGAAGGATCGGATGTGACATTGAAATGTGCCGCTAGGGGATCCCCAGAACCCTCTATTATATGGAAAAGGGAAGATGGACAATATATACCTAGTACAACTGGAATCGATTGTTTGTATTACCAAAAATTATTATTTAAATTATTATTTTTATTGTTTGCGAATATTAATAAATAGTGAGTACAACAAGCGGGCCAACATTGAATTTAACTAAAATTCAACGTCAACATATGGGCCCCTATTTGTGCATAGCTTCAAATGGTGTCCCTCCGTCAGTTAGCAAAAGAATAATGGTGACAGTTCAATGTCAGTTTTATTATTATTTTTATTATTATTACTGAGTGAAAATTATTTTGATTACAAAAAATCCTAGTTCCACCCTCTATATGGATCCAATATCAGCTTGTGGGGGCTTACGAGGGTCAACAAATTACACTCGAATGCCATTCGGAAGCATATCCGAAATCAATCAACTATTGGACTCGAGATAAAAGCGAGATCATCCCTTATGGTAATCGAACTTTTTATTTGTATTATTTTCAAACGATAACTATTATTTCGTATCGATTAATTTTGAAAGGACTCAAATATACGCCGGAAATTATCGATGATGGATATAAGGTTCACATAAAATTGACGCTATCATTGATGGGACCAGAAGATTTCGGTATTTACAAATGTATATCGAAAAATTCACTAGGCGAAGTGGAAGGAACAATCAATATTTATAGTATGAGTCATCTTTTGTTGATCAATTTGATTTAATATTTAATTAATTATTTTTTCCAAAGAAATTCCGAATCCAAATTTGAAAAATAATTCAATTTTTCTAAAGAATCGAGGTAATATTTCTATTTCCGGGCTATTCTATTCTTGTAGATTGTACAATGTTGAATATTTCAGGCTTAACAAAAGAGACAAACGATGTAACTTATCCTATAGGACCTGTAGGAAAAGGTAAGAATCTCGTAAATATTTGAAAAATTTAATGTAGTTCATGTATTTATTTTATCGCATCGTAGACTTGCTCTACGTTCAAAATGAATATTCTAGTTGTGCTCATCAAATGTCGACTATTAAAAAATGTATGTTGGTTATTTCAATTTTGCATGGAATTCTATTAATTTAAACCCGAATAAAAAGAAGTGAAGAAAGGAAAATGCATTATAGAGAAACTTTCAAGACGTTCAAATTGTAGTTTTTTTTATGTTTATTTGGCAAACATATCGATGTTTAATAAAAATTGATTGACTTCTTGAAAGTTTCATATTATTCGATGTAAAATAACTTAGTATTTTGAGGGGCTATTTTTGTACGCTTATTTTAGTGTATAGTATTGTTGAAATAAAAGTTTTCTAACAATATGTTGTGTTTGGTTATGTTGAGCCTCACTCGAATTTCTCGCTATATTATTCATCAATAAATTCGAAAACTGTAGGTTTATTAAAAACTATATACCAGTAAGTTTTAAATTTTGTTTATATTGAAAAGTTTTAGAATTATATCTAAATAGAAGGAAAAAATATGTGTAAGGACAATTTTCCAAGTTCGCGACTATCATAATTCTCAATAAAAACAAGCTAGAATTGTGAATTCTAAAAAGTCTGGATAAAATTTTATTGCTAGTGGTGAAATGCACGCACGAGAACTTTCAATGCAATTAATTAACCTCTAATTCTCTTCAAATTTAACAACCCTAATATGTATGCAAGACAGTCGAATGATTGCGTATTTTAATCGAAACAAAGTCCAATCGTGGCCATCATCACAGCCATTTGCTTTGACATTAACTAGAACTTTTCCTATAGACATAAAATGTTCAAGTTTAGTTTAAAAGTTAAAGGAAATACTTTGCTACCCTTTATGGTATGATTGTCAACACTTGGCATACAAATTACCATATAATCAAACATTTGAGAGTATTATAGCGTTAATGATCGAAAATTAACTGTTCGAACATGACTGTTGGTTCTTTTAGAAGGTAAAATAAAATAAAAAAAAAACACAAAAATTGAGGCAACCTAATAATAATAGCTAATCGATAAGTTTTTTTCAAATAATATTCACAACATTGCGTGTTAGATTATATATCCCTATATACATACACTTCCTTTCCCATAATTTGCTATATCTATTTTTGGCATATATATATATAGAGAGAGAATACAATAAAAATTTATGTTGACATGAAATACTGCGGTATGGATATAGTGTCAGATTTGCGCATTAAAAAACAATCATACTGCGATCAACGCAGGAAGATTCCTATTCCGGAATATTTCTTTATATATAAATATAGAGTTTTAAAATTCTCAATTTCCAAGAATCAAACTGATGAATATTAAAATGATTTATATAATATGTGGAAAATTGAATAGCATAGAAAATTTTCTAATATCTCATATACTATGACGAAACGTTCCGCTTTTGTTGTAGCTCGAGTACTGAATGATTAAAATTGCCATTATTTGAATCTTTTGTTAGATTTAAAGAGATTTCGAAGTAGTATAGTTTTTTTTTTGAATGTTGTTGAAGAATTTCCATATTAATAAGTGTACACATACAATAAAGAGATGTAATTGTAATTCTCATACTTCATATAATTTCAAAATATTGTTAATAATAAATCTATTGATGGTACAATCTCAAATGGATAAATCGAAAATATTCACCTCCCAACCTCTTTATTATCGGTTCTAGATAATAAAACACTCTGTCCGTATGAGTATAGTGGAATAATAAAAATTCGCCACATTCATATTTATTCATGTAAAATTATGATAGTAATATAACTTGGAAAGATTGAAACCGGAAAATTGACAATATAATCTCGAGAGAAATTTATCAAAACTTACAAGTATAATGGATAAAATTAAATAATTCAATACAACTCCATATAAATATTTAATCAAATCTTTATTAAAATTGCAACAAATCCAATTTGATTGTATAAACATATAAATGATGATGAAGAATAAACTTCTAAATTTTGTAAATATTTTGAATTATCTTTGATTGCGTTAATTTAATAAAATATAAAATGAAAAGGGGGAAATTTAATGCTTTTTCCGTTCTGACAAATCCTCCTCTATCCAAACCGAATGTATATGCGTGCAATGGATGTAAATTGGAAAATTTGCGGAAGTGCTAATGAAATTTATACTTACCAGTCGGTCTATACATATAAATTGGTCGATTGTTCAGTCCATTAAAAAAAAAAAGGGGGGATCTGCTTAGACGACAAAATCACAATTGAAATTCACAAGTTGTATTAGAGTTGTAAAATAATAAATTAACAAATTAGAATTATAGACAACACACATTATATGCATAGATTTACAAGAAATAACAATTTCCAATGAATAATTACCTTCAGTTTCACGCGAGTCCATCTTAAACGGTCACCTCAATTTTTGACTCCGAACCTTATTTTACGCGGATCAGACTACTTTACTCAAAAGATTAAGTAAGGACTGCACCTTATGATTTGAATGAGATATCGGCTCTTTCTGTACATGTTTATATAGTTCAGTGGTCGGCTGTAGCTCAAACTTACCTCTCCAAAATCTATTTTCCATGGGTATACCGTATTGTGTCAAAATACGCAAATAAGCCACTGCTAGTTAGACTCGCGCGGCACTCTAAGTTGTGGCTATACGTCCAATTAGAAAAATGTTCTAATTTCGGATAATTTAAAATCTCTATTCACTTTCGAGTACATTCATTCGAAAACTTCTCCAATTTGACAGCTTCTCTCTTACATTCCAATTCAATAACACTGAAAGAGATAATAATCTAGCGAGTTTGTTGCCGGATTTTTGCAAACTTTCATGAAAATTTGATAGGACTTGCAATATTTGTATTATGAATTTTCGATTTTATATTCAAACCATTCATGTTTGAAATATAATGAAATTGTCCCAGCTGTGTCCTCCTACTCATCCTGCATTGACGCTTATAAAACGGGAATATTGAAACTAATCAGATAAAAAACTATTCATTTATTCATTTTCAGCATTGTTTTACATTACAAAATGGAATGACAATGACTAACTAGATTGTTTTATACATAAAATAATAAATTCTATCTACATAATAACTATATATGGATTGATATAATAATGGAGTAAATGATATGATTTTATAGATTAATTTTTAAATAATTCTTCTGTCAAACCTCCAATCGATATTATTGTTATATTGGCATGAGTTCGGCATTTATTATTACAAAATGCATTTATAGTATCTATGGTTTTCCCGGTAACTCACTGCCAATGTTCCTGGTAATGGCTAATAATCTATAATAGTTACTTTTATTGTGGAAAATAAAGAACAAATATTCTACAATTAGAAGTATTCTAGTAGTTATCGGCAGCAGCTACATATTATCCAGTTATATTTTTTCATATAAATTATAGCAAAGGAAGCATTTTAAAAATAAAAATTAATATAATTGACTACCGTGTTTTCTATAATAGATTTTCCTTTTTTATATCGCACTCGTATACACTAACACACATTTATATACAACACAGAACATAAGATTTATTGTAGGATGAAAGGCAGCACGACGAAAAAAGCTACAAAGATAAGTCCAGTTTTTGTTTGGCATACTGGCGTACTGTTGTCATTGTCTTGAAAAAGTGAATCTGGTTGGTCATCGTCCAATTCTGGAACAATAGAGCCACCACAATATAGATTAATTAATTCATAATGATATTTCAATTTCCGATATTGTGTATTTTTTCTATTTTGCACCCTTTTTTGATAAAAATTGACCCTTTGAAATTGAAAGGAGTGCTTTAATATTCATTAAAGCACTCCTTTTTCATTAAAGCACTCCTTTTGTTACCTTAACAACGCTATTATAGACGCAAAATAGAAAAAAGTATTTTTTTTTTTGGAAATTAATGTACCCATCAAATAATTTACTAGCGATATAAGTTTTGCACTATGAAATAGATGATGGAGTTTGTTGAAGAGCTGTAAAAGTAAATTTTGGTTAATAAGAGTTGGAATAAGTTTCACCGATATAAAGTTTATTAGATATTTGACTTGTCTTTATATTTTATAATTTGATAGCGGGATTATTCCAACAAAATAATAGATTAGATGATGTTTTATTTTGAAAGTTGTTCAAGTCTAATGGAAACAACTGTCCCATAAATCTGTAGAATTATCATGCAAAACAAACGTTAATACACTTATTATAGTGTTCTATAAAATACACGTGCAATTTTGTGCAACTATCTAATAGCTTGTGTGTTAGATTTAATCTGATACAAAACGGGAACGGTAAGAACTCTAACGAATAACAACAATAAAACAAAGCCGTCCGCAGAAATAACGCGGAACGTTAACATAGCCGTATAATGAGATTTGTACATTTTTAGGTGATTTATATTTAAATTTCGGGAATTGCGTGTTTTAACACTTCAACGCTCTTATTGTTAGTTGAGGAAATTAATTATAATTTCAAACTTTTATTTAATTATTCTATCTAGGAGTTATTTTTGTTAATTTTTTTGCGTTTATAATCTTTTTACTGTTGCACGTTGTTAACAATATGTGAAAAATAAGACTGCTTCCCAAGTGTACAATTTAAAAATCTACGGATATATAGATAATAATTGTAGGCTCCTATTATGCCAAATATACCAGGAGACAATGAAAACAGTCTACAAGCTGTAATTTCTTAGTTAGTTGAGCAGGAATATGAAAACATTTTTTAAATAATTTTGAGATCAATATCTCATTTTATCAGAAAGCCTAATCTGATGATAAGAAAAAGTATGGTATTAAAAATACCAAAGTAGATGTAATTTCCGGTAAAACTGGAAGTGCGATATGGATCTCAAAATTAAATTCTGCATCAAATACTTTCATATCGATGCCCAAAATTTGGAGAATTATCTTTGAGAAATAAAGAAATAACGACTTGTAGCTTATTGTTTTCATTGTCATCCGGTATATATATATATATATAAATTTAGAAATAGTTTTGTTTGTATTTTCACCCAAGTTTTTGTTGTTGTTGTTGTTGTTTATACGCTATAAGGAGTTGTAAGGATTGCTGTCATGGCCACGGGAGCCTACAGCGAAAAGAATCTTTTACAAGTTCCCTTCTATCTTTTCCTATCTATTGTTTTCACAACTCTCATTCGTTTATTTCACATAAAAACGGTTTACGACACTTTGTTTATTTTATATAATAATATAGAGAATAAAATTGTACATATAATATAACTGAGCAATATTATTGTTTCGTGTTGTTTATTAACAATCATAAGTTTTCCAAACGGATATAATAAACTGACTTTTATTTTATATTTATTATTGAAAAAAAAAATAATAAAAAATCATATCTAGAGAGAAATTATTAATTGAAAAACAAAGCAGAATTATTATTAATGATTATAGTTTTATTGAACAAAATTCTCCGTTATTTATGAATTAATTGAAATTTGTGTATTCCGTTTGGTTTGCAAACGTTTCAACACTGAAAAACACTTTAAATGCATCAAGCTGCTAGATTAAACAATTCAAAGTTTCGAATACATATGTCACAATTGTTTCTATTTCCTTTATCTTAAAAAAAATTAATATCGATATTGAAATATTACAGCGAATACAGATTTTAATTTTTAATTTGGAGCATAGCTCTTCATTCTATTCCGTTACGATTTTCAGTATTAGAGAATTCCTCCAATGTAGTTCTCTACGGTTGCAATTCGATACAGCTAGGCTGATTTTCTATGCTCAGTATTCGAATCAACCGTTTCCAAATGAATCATTGTATGAGAGTATACATTTTGTAAAAGCTACAGTCGGTACAGCATAATATATTAGCTCTACAATTACTCAATTTATACAGATTATTTGTTAAACTATAAATTCCCTTCCTGTCTAAACTAAGATGCAACCAAGTTAAAATAAACATTTATATATTAGAGGTTGAAGAGGATTTGTGATTAGAAGTCACTATATGTGACATAATGATATTATAAGTTGACTATAAATTTATTTTGAACAAACTCACCATTTTGTCCGTTCTCCTTTCCATCAACAGCATTATTCGTATCTTTTCTTGGTTTGCCTTAAAAAATAATAAATCTCATATTCAATTTTTGGAAATTAATAAAACTATAGTCGTAAGTACAACATTCTTAAAACTAGTGTTTATCTATATATTTATAAAACGTAATCGGCGTTGATTTGTAAGTGAAATAAATTATCAACTTGCATGTTAACATGACATTTCTGCCAAAATTCGTTCTAAGTGACTGGGAAGTGCGGAATCGTGCTTGTTAATTCGTGACAGTCTGCACCATGCTGAGCTTTTGTATATTAATCAAGACATGGCGCTAACTTTGAAATAAATGTGGCCAACATCCGCCAAACAACAACAACAACAACAATCGATCTCTATAACATTGTATCCAATATTTATAATCATTTATTGCCGATATTAATTAATAACAACTATTAAAGTAATTCAATCTATTTAAATCGTTATTTGCCAGACTGACAAAGTTATAAATTGTTCTAAAATTATGAAATACAAAACAATTTCTAACATTACTCTATAAAAATTGAATTCTTATAAAATATTATAGTGAATCTCAAGTTAAAACAACAACGTTGCTTGCATCGGCAGAATTTGTGATGCACATTCTAACGGTCGGGTCACATACAGTCGCTACATAGAAACACATTATTAATATTTATAATTGATGATTGCTTTAGTCCAACCTAGTGGGCTGCAAGTCACAAATTCTGTCAATGTAAGCAACGTTGTTGTTTTAGCTTGGAATTTACTACTTTGAGAGCTTTTAAAATAATTGTCTGAGCTATGCACTAAAAAGCTTATTTTTCTCTCAAATCTGAATTTTTAAAGTATATATAGACACAAAATTTTACGCTTTCAAGTGAGTCAAAATGCAAAATTTTATAATTCAAGAGCGTTCAATAACTATTTGTGAAAAGTTCAAAGTCGAATAAGTTTCTTGGTTGTTTTCATAGCAAACTTATTCAAATTGTAAGTCAATTCTTCAATATTTCTTTTCAGTTAAGATTTCGAAAATATATTTTATTTAAAGTGTTATTAATAAATATCAATAACAATTGTTAATTGATTATTGTGGCATGTTGTTATTTAATATGGAGATTGAGCATAAATTTCGATCGAACGACGATAAATAACTTGGTGGTATCGAATCGAACTACGGGTTTTATAAATTACGTCACGTAACTGGGGAAGTTTTAGCGCTAGGGTTAAATGTTAGGAACTCACCTTTCCTTGATAAACCATTTGAAAGTTTTGATGGTTTAGGAATGGCTGCAATAAAAATAAAAAATCAAACATAAATACTTATTAAGTATAGTAAAGTTAGTTTTTGCGAAACATTATACCATACACCAATTGAATTTATTTATTCGAATAATAATGACTAATGGCATAGACAAGATGGAATTATATTTAGATCGATTCGATTGGTAGCAAAGCTGGTAAATTTTATTCGATTAAATTGAAACGTTTTATTTATATTTATTGTGTTTCAATAATCAATCTATTGATATTGATTGAATGTTCAAATTTTGCTACGTTTCAATGTTGATTTCGTCCAATTTTGTAATGATTGCCTCCAACTTTCTAAACATTAAAAGCATAAATGTCTAATTAGGAACTGAGATGTATATTTTGTAAAGTATAGAGGCCAAGTTATTTAGCTAAGTCTGTGATGCATGAAACACGATTGTCCGGTTCGTTGGTCAAAGACGAGAAAATTCCTAAAGCTCCAACTTTTCAACATTATACGAACCGAATTAAAATTTATTTAAAAAAAAAAAAACAAATTAGGACTACAATTCTTTTCAATTTATAATCAAATTCAAACAACTCACCGAAAACTTGTATTGTCCCATCTGTATCTCCTAATGAATTTTTCGACACACATCTATAATTTCCATAATCATCAGATGTTATTGATCTTATAGTCAATTTCATATGGATTGTATAGCCAATTGTTGAATAAGATGGTTCGTATTTGCCACCTGTAATCAAAAATTTTCACAATTGTCCGTGAAATTGTGTAATAAAACATTCTCAACATTTCAAACTAGAAATGTATCGATTGAATGGGTAATACTTGTGAAGTATGAAATGATATTAAATTTATCAAGTGTAAATTCCAAGAATTGCAGCCATTCTATTGTTCATATACTTATTTATTGCATGTTGAATTGTATTGTTTAGAGATTTCCTCGGAAAACTCGATCATATATCCAATTCATTCTAGGATTAATGCAAAATGATAGAAAGAATTTATTGAAGTTTATTTATAAATCATTGGATATTGATCGTTTCTATTGTATTTATTTAAGAATAAGAAATTAGTTGCAATGAGTGTTTTGGATGGAAACCTCTTCTAAATAACAGAGTTTTAGCTTGATCAAAACGAAAAGAGCTTGCGAACACCCATTGTTTAGCAAAATTTTGATAGCTTATAGTCACATTCTGATAATTGACGCAAGCATTTGCCCTTCACTAGCATGCCTTTTTCTAAATAAAGAGAATCGGAATAAATGTTTGAAATTCATTACGCTTCTCATCGAAGTGTGCAAGTCAATTTCTTTTCAGTCTAATTTTGCCCATTCGTGCAGAAATATGAATGTTCAATTTCCTAATTGAATTAGAATTTTTAAGAAATAAAATCAATTCATTTAAATTTCCAGTAGGAAACATTTCATCTTTCTAAAATGGAGAATTACTTTCGAAAAAAAATAAAAAACATTTATATAGATCTGCAACTTTATCCTTAATTAGGGAGAAAAATATCAAATAAATGAAATTCAAGCTCTAGCAAAACGTATGTAAATTCTGTTGAGAATAAAAAACAATTTAAGGGAAAAAATGATAAATTCAAATTTTCTTATAAAAAAAAAAAACTATAGCAAACAGAGAATTACAGTCGAATGTCTTCAGAAATCGCCATAGTTTTGATCTGAGCCTTCGTAAAAATTAATCGGTACAATCCATTTAACAAACAATCTGAATGGCTCTCAACGTATCTAACAAGCAACACGTTCCGCTTTTACACAAAATAATAATAATAAACTACCAAGTAGATAGAGAGAGAGAGAGAGAGAAAGAAAAACGTGAGATTACAAACTTTGTGGAACTATTTCGCTTTTGTCAGTCGTCCAGTAGTTGATCGACTTGGGAAATGCCTCCGAATGACATTCTAACGTAATATGTTGTCCTTCATAAGCACCAACTAGTTGGTTCTGGATCCATATCATTGGTGGAACTATAAAAACAAACAAAAAAAAAACGAAACTCAATTAACATTATGGTCGATTCAAATGGAATTCGATTGTTGATGCTTACAATGCACTATCAGCATGATACGTTTACTGACTGATGGTGGAATACCATTGGAAGCAATACACAAATAAGGGCCCATTTGTTGTCGAGTCACCCGTGTCAAATTCAACACGGGCCCTTCCAAACTTGGAACTAAAAACGAAACAGAAAAAAAGTAAATTAGTTGTATATATAATGAACAGTCCGATGTGTTCGATAAAATCTTGCTGCATTATCGGAATAAGAAACGTCCGAATTTTGGAATAGAATTTGTTGATTTATTTTTATCGACAACAGTCTTTTTCTACAACATACATACATATATATAAGTATAACAACAGCATTCTATAAAATCCAAGTTGCAAAGCACGTACTTTTCTCGTTCAAATATAAAAATAACTATATTCAAACGGGGAATATTGTTCAGCATCAATAAATAGTAAATTCTATTCTGCTATAAATTTCGGCTATAATCGCATCAAAACAAACAAACTTAACTTTCTCTATTTAATGCCAGTTTGAAGATTCCAACAACAATTATCCTAATTTAATCTAAATAAAACGATTAGGATTAAGAATAATTTAATCCTATTTTGTAATTTGATATGAAGCCCCAATTTTTCATCAAATTATTATTAGGCACCAATTTCCCAAATTACAGTTACTTACTGCTAATTGTAACAATTCTGAAGAGACAAATTTTTTAATTAAAAGATATGTACTTTCACAATTAAAGACGATAATTATCAAAACTACATAAATTTATTACTTTATACAAATTGAAATTTCAACTATATAATGATAATCGTTTTGAAAGTTTTCAGATAATCAACTTTTATTAGGAAAAGAGTTGGTATTAAGTATAATAATTAAAATTTCTCGTTTTGAAACAGAAAACTTGGGAAATACGTAAGCTTTATACTTATACGATAATATCACGCAATTATACATCAACAATAATGGAAACATTCAGATTATAATTGAATTACGTTTCTATTGAAAAAAGCTTTATTTTTCCTGAAAATGCTTTAAATATCTTCTGAACGCAATATCGACTCTTTGTTATCAAGACAAAGAAAATTTATATAACGCTTATTTGAAAAATTCGATTCTACAGCTCATCGAGAACATGATCGTCAACACTCCAATGTTTGTGTTATCGTTTATCATCATTAATTTTGAATTTACAATTTAGATGATTCGTACTTTTATACAAATATTATGATTTGAATCACGATCGAGACGAGAATCGGCAATATAGAGCTTAATTTATTTCGAGATTTCGAGTCCGGAAATTAATCCACAAGTATTGATCCTAATCAATCAATTATAGAAAAAAAAAACATGATAGGGATCTTATAATCGAGTTTCTATAAAGATTCGAAATGTATAATTAACTTTTTATACAATCCCTAATGCATAAGTTGAATTTATGACTACTAGATACTGGTTGTAAAGTGACAAATTATTGGATACCTGCAACTTAATATACACCGAGAATTATAATATAAACAAAACAGCATCGTATGATGTTATTTTGTTTATATGATGATGCGCTCGCAATATAAATAGAAGACCATCATTATATTCATATATCATAATCATAATAATAATAATAATAATAATTCCGTAGAAATCATGATAATGTCAAATTCAACACGATATCTATATTACCGGCTATGTCGATGTTCTTTTGTTTTTCATGAGTTTGTGTTCTGTCAAAACTTTTTCTATTGTTTATTATTGTTATTAATAATAATTATCATCTAAAAAGCCTTTAATGCAATTAATATTTAATTAATATTAATCATAAATACGTTATTGTTTATAATAATTTTAAAAATTTGTTCAATTGGATAATTATGAGTGATATATTGGAATATTGTACTTCACCAGAATAGCTGTAACGGCAAGAGACGCGACCTTGAATTTTCACGGGAAAATCCAACGAAATATACCATAAATTTATTGCCTAACAAAAAAGTAAGTAAACAACATTGTTTCCTAATAATTTTACGCTAACAGTATTGACATAAAATCGTATTCAAAACTCATTGCTTTTTTGGAAAAGGGATTTTATAAAATCGTGTATGTTACTCGTTACCTAAGTGGCATAATTCGGAATGGATCCTTCCAAAATTCGCTGCTGTCTTCTCTGTGCCGCAGATAAACTCGTGCGAGCATAGCGTACATAACGTCCACACTTGTTTATCTGCGACATGTTGAAGCCCAGCGGCTCATTCTGGAACAGACCTATACCGAAATATGCCACTTAGGAACCTCGTATCATACATAGCTATTTTCGAATATAGACTAATAATAAAAATTGGAAAATATTGGAAAATAATTGGTTTCAGAAACCTTTAAACTTTTCAATTTTATCGTAGTCAAAATGCAATCGTTTCATAACATGATACAATTTTTATGTATTTTCAAAATGATTGATATCCGCATAAATTGAAATATTTCCCAAGTGTTTACAATTGATTTACATTCAATCTATATCGGTTTAATATAGAGTGGAAAAATTCCACTGATAGAATAATAACGATTATATTAAATCAATAAAAATAAAAAATAATTTGGTGAATTTAAAAATAAAAGCTTTACCTTCTTCACCAGTTGGGAGGAGCAAAGGCTCGCCAGTTTCTCGTCGCCATGTAATTGATGGTTCTGGTGATCCTCGAGCAACACAACGTAGATTCACATTTGAACTTTCCCTAACTACCATATCCGTACTAGTTGGATAGTCCAGAATATCAGGTGGTACTATTAAAGAAATTAATAATATAAGAATCAATCGATTTTTAAATATTAATTATTGATGAATGAATTTGTTAGTGGCTTTTTTTTTTTTTCTTTTGATTTCTGTATGAAATATTTTTATAATCTTAATGAGGAGATATTTATGTCGTTGACTGTGTGTCGTCTTATATTCTGTTGCCTTGGAATTGACGGTTTCACGTGTAAACCTTTGGGATTGCATTTTTGTCCTTTCTCTAGAACAAAACGTGAGTCGACTGGAAAATCACTAGCTTATTTTTAGGAAACTTTTAACCATAAACTCGACAATTTA
>JAZBGX010000258.1:0-23575 GCA_037414775.1 Zonitis immaculata
CATTTATCATAATCAACTTGTATTAACAGATATGTACGCGTAACAATAAATAAATAAATGTGGACTTAAGATCGAGATTGTGCGATGTGCTTATGAATCGTATCGTATTACGTTGACCGTAGGTTCATACGACACTTTAACAAGTGTGTGTCCATTGTTTTTTATTGGTAGTTCTATTTGAGAAAGTGTCACAAGATTTCATAGAATTTGTGAATTGTTGCTAATAAATATGAACAATTCCAGCTTTTATTCAATTTTTGTGTAAATTATGTTAAATTTATAAAGTTTTATGAGCAATTTCTATCGTAGAAATGAAATTTTATACCTTTACATCTTCATAAAAATTGTTTGGACTGTTACCAGGATATCAGCATATCAAAGGATTTATATTTCTTTGACAATCGTTCCTGGTTCATGTTGCATTTCACAACTATACACACTGTTATTATTCTATTTCTCACATACACACACACATCTACCTGATTCTCGCCATTTTTTTATTTTATTGTAAATGCAAATTCAATTCTATACTCTTCATTTGAAGCCAACAATTCAAAGCTATACCATTAATGTACGAGATCAAAGGTGTTGAAGTACGGCATAATAATAAATTTACTATCAATAGAAATTCAATGGAAAAATTCGATTTTAATATAATCGACTATAGAGTGCAAGAAATCACCCTCCAAATTATCATAAAAATGACTGTATTATAGTAAATTCCCTTAAGAACAACCAACAATTGAACATTCTCATTGGAAATAATATAATCGAATAATATACGATAATAATAATAATAATAATTCCCATTAGTATAACATATAAATGTATTTTGTATTGTTTATTGAGCTTTTGATTTTCTGCTTATCGACTTGCGTCTGTGTGTGTGTGTGTGTGTAACAGAATCCCCCAACAATTCCAGTGCTTTTATTACTGCATCAAGCCTGCAGCGAATATTGCAAAATAAATCTAGCGAATACTCATCGTTGTAGTATTTGTTTAATATTAGAACAAAAAAAAATAGATAAATAGGAATTTAATTTATTATACGAGAGCATTATTATTTTCAATTATTCCAACACTAACTAACAATAATTCCGGTAGTTTGTAATTCAATTTTTTTATAGTTATCCGAATTTTGTTTCGAGCCAACAATTAATGTTGCTTTTTGGTAACTCTCTAGTGTTTTCGATGAATAATTCGTTCCTAAATGCAAGTTCAAACTTTACTTAACAACTTAGATAACCAACGATTTGTTAATTAACTCAACAGAAACCTCCAAACACCATTTAATTTGTTCTTTACAGATATATAAGGGAGAAGACATTCATTGAACAAGAGGCCACCACGTTTCAACGTTTGACCTTCTCCAACATATATTTACTATATTGTTCTAAATTTTAACCAAGAACAACGAATCAGATATAATACAAACAGCTGTTATCAAATTTCAAAGATAAATTAGATTTCGTTTCGGAAATTGAAATCATTTATGAATTTTGAACAGAACAAACTAAGGAAAAAGAAATCTAAATTAATATCGTCCAAAATTGCCGCTATACGAATAATTTTTCCTATTCGTTCCAAGTTTTTGATTGCTTAGCAAGTTGTTTTTATATATTCTCATTATTCTAAAGTTTCTGAAGTTGTTTTTTTCCTTTCAAGGAATATTTCGGGAAGAGTTGGTTGTTGATTTGTTGACACGTTATCAAAAAGTAGTCGTCAATCGATTTTACTGTTGATTTATTTTATGGCTAATAAAAAATTGATCGATTTTTGATACAAATAAATTTTGTTTATGGGGATTTATTTGAATAACTCGATATCTGCACTTGACAGCTTGGTAGTAATTCTAACATACTAAACTCAACCAAAAATTTATTAATCATCCAGTTTATTCAAATATTTACATTTGTCTATAGTTTATAAGGAGAATATAATGTTTCATTAGTATTTTCTATGTTGTTGTTGTTATTATTAATATTTTGTTGGATAAGAATTTTATTTTTGTTATTTTGTAAATTGGTATGAGTGAAAAATCTAGTACCGGAGATTATCAAGTCTGTTGCGAATGAAATTGCAATACAGCTAGCTTACGGTAGCTGGCAGGGATTAACTTGAATGAAAAGGGGTGGATGAAATTCCCATCGGTTCCCGTCATCATTACACTATATTAATGTATCGTCGCTTCGGTCTTTTTCTCTTTATTATTTTTTCTCTATTGTCTATTTTCAAATATTGATTTGAAGGGGAAATTAAAATTATAAAACATCCACTATACAACAAATTTATCGAGATACTTTTTACAATTAAGCTGACGAGTGTTGTTTTTTCTTTAATTGATTGGATAGGTTTTTTTTTATCGCATCGTCGATAAAATAAATTCCGAGATTCCATGTTGTTATTCTAGATTTTCTTTATTTTGAAGCCAACTAACACTCGAAATAAGGATTCAACTTTACCGATCAATTTTGGTGATTTTTGAATAATTTTTGTGACAGATTCAATATATATGTACAACTAAAATATTTGCAAAAACGTCAAAATCATTGAGAATTAATGTCATTTATGGGTTTTAAAAACAGATTTAGAAAAAATGTTAAATTCTCTCAACCGTTACACTTTCAAAATCTTGATAGACTATACAAGTTTGGACTACTGCATTTTGAGATCGCGGCTCATTCCATAACTATATCATCATTAGATCATCATTATTGTGATGTTGAAATTGTTCATTGCATATCGTATTCCGTAGTAAAAGGATATAATTCCGTTATCGTCCTTATAGTCCTTAGTCCTGCGCTGTTATAGTGGTGGGGGCTTGTCCCGGGCGCAGCCGTTTCTACCACAGTCTCTAGCGCGCTCTCGCGGTAGTTACCTCTCTACTGTATACACATATATTTATTCAATTTGAATTGTTGGGGTAGAAATTTTGCTAACCCAAAACATCGATGTCTCGTATATGTCGCGATGTTATCCGCCACTGGCTGTGATTGATAACATCAAACATTGAACATATACTTACATATTTATTTATAGTGACAACATTCTAATTATATATATATAGTTGACCAATAGTATTAATAAAAATTAATTATGCTAATTAGAATAACTGATGATGATCAATTTTTTTCGAGTGTTTTGAGTGAATGTGTGTTCGGTTAAGACATGTTTACAATTCTTTTCAATATTTTGAAGGATATAAAAATCTTCGACACACCCACTGATACTTCTTGAGGATTTCTGCTTGAATAAAATGTAAATTTCAATGCATGTGATAATTGTTATGTTGATTTATTATCGTATACTAGAATCTTACAATTAGTGTAGATGCCTCACTATTTATAGTTGTTTTTTGGAGATATTTAAAATTAAAACATCGAGTCATTGAGTTATCCACAAAACTTTGATACCGTTCATTTATTAAAGTAACCCTCATTATACCCGACCGTATATAACAAAATATAAAACTTTATAAAAGGTGTTGGGGAAAATTCCATTAAATTTCCAATTGCTCGCAATGTGTGAATCGACAATCAAATCAATCCAAACAGAAATTTTCGATGTAATCGACTATATTCTAATACATAAAGGCGATCACAATTAAAACCTCTTAAATAATAGCAAGATATACCAATTACTTATTCAACAATAAAGTTGATTTAAAACGGAATTATACGTAATTCAATTGGAACCTGAAATTGAACTACTTGTTATTCTCTCAATTCACTCAAGTACATTTAGTATAAACTATCAATAACAAATACCAATGAGCTCAACTAAATCGATTGTTCTTTTGTTTTTTGTTTCGTTCTAATCATTTAAATAATAATGGTAATTAACAATACGGATTTTTCTTATTTACACAAAATTTATCGTTAATAATTCTAATTAATTTGAGAGTATTTTTAATGTTAATTATTGTTTATCTATCTATTTCACTTTTGTTCAGTTATAAATTTTATTTGTATACGAGTGATGTATCAACAACATTAATCATAATTGTTTACATACACCGTGATGTTTTTTGGTGAAAACCAGATGATTTATGAATGATGCAATTCATTTATAATGTAGAAGCAAATTTTTAATCGCTTAACTATTCAATATCTTTTGTTAGCCGTTAACAACACCAATAACAAATTTTTTTATATATAATGGCATTGCTCTAAAGTTTCAAATTCTTCATTGTCATCAAATAACAGGATAATAATAATAATGATTATTGTGCGCACCTTTATCGGACTATCAAATATAGCCTGAATAAATGTTTTCGAATAAAAGAATAAATAGTTTCGAATAGAAAGGTACAAAATTCTCAACTATTATCCACAAGAAATGGAGTGTTATAGTACCCTCAGGTGGTCCTTTTTTGTCCCTTTCTACCCTATTAATTCCGCTTTTGAACAATTAACTAAAGTTTAATATCCTAACAGGCAATGTATTATCAGACAAAAAACGACGGTTCTTATTCAAACATCGGTATACATTATCTAAACAAAAATTCAAGTGATTCGATGATACTGTCCGTGAATAAGTCGAAATAATTTCGGATGGATCCTATAATTATTTGGTTATATAATCGAATTTTTGGTTAGAATCTGTTCGGTTGAATTAAAGCTTTATTGTGAAATTTATAGGCGTAAACCAGAAAGATCCTACTTGGGGAGAACAAAAAAATAGGCGAATGAGAACAAGGGATATAGAGTGATAAACGACCTGAAACTTGAAAAATTGAGCAACACAAACTATAAAATTGATTGAGAGAACGAGATGGAGAGAATAATCGCGATAAAATAAAAGAAGTTTAACCTTTGACAAACTTCTATAGTTTATACGATTAATTCAAAGTCTTTTTCATTCCAAAAATTGAAAATCTACTGAATTACATCAGTGTTCATATATCTATAATGTAATAATAACAAGAAACACTGATCGTAATTGTGTGGCAATTGTAAGATAAATTGTTTACATCAACAGATATTGGATGTAAAATGTTGATGATCTATCAACTTGAACATCTACATAAATTGATTTTCTGATCAACTTGAATTTCCATTTCCTTTGTATTTAATTGGAAATTTCCGTTATTTTATTTCAGTATTCGCTTAAATTCAAATGAATATTTTATATTGAAAAATTATTTAACGTTCGATGTATTTTTTTTAAAAAAAACTGTTATTTTAAACGAAACAATTCCGAGCTGGTAAACAATTGAAATTTCGATGTATTGAAAATACAAAATGGCTTTGGGGATATAAATGAATGTTGGAATAAAAATCGTGAAATAATGTTGATCTCACCAAGTGGGCAAACTGCGATAGAGTGCCGGTCAGAAAAATTCTCAGGTAGTCTTATCTTGTCTGTCAACTGCGCCCAGGTCACTCTCGGTATATAAATAGTGTCAATTGCGCCAAGCGCATCCACCATTTTCCTAAAAAACAAAACATATAGCATAGATAATTTATCAATACAATTCCCTAACATCGTGCTATAAGTAGTAATTAGAAATTTTCTCTATTCGAAGTTCCAGTTGGGAAAAAATAGATTCATTGATTTGTTGATCCAGTAATTTTCATGGAATGGTGTTATTTATCCAACCAATAGATTATTTATGTTGATTTCATTTTTATTTCGTAATCTTCTTGGAGTTCTCCCATTCTAGGATAGCTTTATTTTATATTTTATCGGTTCGAATAAAAATAAACAAATATTGATTATTATGCGAATAGGGGGGAAAATGGCAAATATAAAAATAAATTACCAGTAAAATTACTATGAGATTTGTGTCCGGCGCCTCCACCAAAATTCACCATCTACAACACTATAAATATTGATTTTCCGGTAAACAAAAAAAAAACCCATCCAGTTTTTTCCCTTATTGAAACAATAATTAGAAAATGTAATTACGAAACACTTCGACTGCACATTATTCTTCGTGATTACGAACCGCAATTACTCATTCGTGTTATTCGAATTGCTTTGCGAGTTATAAATTATTTCAAATAATTTATATTTAATATTCATATCATTTTTATTGATGACTTCAATTTTTATCGACACCCAGTGCCTTATTTATAGCTTGTTGATGTTAATAATTCTTGAGCGTCACCCGGCGCCTCCACCAAATCTCATAACATAACATTCTCTATTGTTCATATTAATTATTCTTCTAATTAAAAATTGGTAATTTGGCATACTCTCATGGAATTCTCCTATCATTTTACGTTCGCATAAAATTTGTTATTCAACCAATTGATTATTTCAATGATCACTGTTTTATGTTAATTCCACTTTCATTTGGTAATCTTATTTGAGTTCGACAATTCTCGAATGAGTTTGTTTTGTCTACCATTCACCCAAATAAAACTAATCATTGATCAATGATGAACAATTTTTTTTTTGATGTTAATCAATTTTGACAGTTATCGTTTTTTTTATTGCTTTAGATAGTTTGATTTGAATTTCTATGAGGTTTGATCGTAGCAGCGGATGATGCTGGCAAAACTATATTATTGAGTTCACAGATTATTGCACAATTAGGTTTCCCTATCGTTTTTAATATGAATAATAATGATATTATTAATCGGTATATATGGATTTACCAATTTGTTTTTTTATTATTTTATATATATATTAGAAAAACGAATTTATTTACAAATCTGCTTGGATTATAGGGTAGATGTGTGTGAAATAAATTGAATTGGGATTTACTCAAAGAAAACTTTCAATGGATGACAAAATTTTATTTTAGTTTCTATAGTATTTTTTGTTTTTCCTCAGAGATTTGTTTGGTTTCCACACATATTGCACACACTATCCGGCATTGTAGCCAATTAGTAAAGTTTTTGCTCTAGCAGAATCCTAACATCATTCTCATCTAGTTTCAGTCATTTTTTTTCTTCTCCTCCATTTTATCCTCAAACTTGAGGTTAAATCGAAAGAATCGATAACAACTTTCTGGGCTTTAAATCATAATTCTCGCCTTGCTCATACGATGAAATATGTGTCAACTTGCAAAATAAATTGTCAACCGTTTGCCATTTATTTTTGATAGCGTCTATAGGTGAAAATAATGTATGACTGTTTTCATAGTTGGACGTTGAACAACTCGAGTTCACTTTTTACTTTAAAATAAGAACTGAACCAATCTTTGTTGTAACGATTCTCTCGACTTTCAACAAATCATTTCGATTGTTATTTCCTTTTTTGAGTTTTGTTGAAAACGAAAACTTTTGTTCGAAATCGTTGTAGTTTGGCATTTCTTCCATATTTGGCACCAACCTAGAATATTTCTTATAGTTCATATATAAATAATAAATATCGACATTTAATATTGAATTAATAATGAAAAGTTGTTTTATATTTTATTATATAACATAGGAATTGCATGCTATTTGAAATGGTCACGAGAAAAACTAAGCTACATCAAAAAAAAAAAAAACTGATTCATGCAGACGATTAGAATTTCTATTGAATTATTCAGTAATTTTATTGTTAGAAAATTGATAATTGCTGCTATATCGTGTTGGTGGAAGCCTTTGAATATTTTATACATCTATACCAATTTTTTTTCAATTGAACGCTATCTTGAATCATTTTATTTTTTCTTCAGCTGCTGGAATAGCGTAGTAATTCTTACTTTAAACATTGTTCAGTTATTGAATTATCAAAATTGTATCGTACATATACAGACCGGCTATATATAAATTATAGTTAAAATGAAATGGAAAAAACGAAACTCAATTTGAAAAATGCAAACATATTTCGTTAAAGTAGAAATATTTTTTCATTTCTTTCGATTACGATACATTGAAATGTACAAATGCTTTGTGAATGGGAACGAATCATGAATTTAGAAGAAAACTCCAATAACAGTAATGATAAATTCTTTTATATCCCAATACAAAGATTATCCTACATTAAAAAAATTACTTGTATAATATAAAAATGTTTCGAATACAATTTACAAATGGAACAACAGTTTAAAATCTCATTCATTTTTCATGATCATTAATAATTCTAATTTTGCATTTTACATTTCATTTATCATGCAATAATGGTAGAAAATAATGAATTTTCCTCATTCGCAGTCGATCATAGTATTTTGTTTGAATTTGTGAACGAAAAATGTTTTGTGTCTTTTTTTTTTTGTTCTTTTGTTTGCTGCTCTATTCCATCAGTCTCGTCGTTTTTTTCTTCTTATTGAGATGACAACCAAAAAAGTTTAATATTAAATTTCAATTTTATCTCTATTCATATAAAACCTTTACATCTTTTGCATCTGCATACAAATCAAAGTGGTTGCACAATTTTATAGCTTCTAGTGTCGGCAAGCATGGAAATTTCCTGAATTACAGTTACTAGAAGTATTAAGATTTACTATTTGTCCATAATAAAATGCATACGTTTCATAGATACAATCTTATTTCAATTCGTTGTCGCTATATATATATTGAATCAAATAATATAACAAGTTGATGTAAATTTTTTCAATAAAATCAATCATTATCTATTCCACTTTATTTTGGGATTTTAATAGATTCACAATTATGTACAGTTCGTTTTTATTAACGGAAATTACAATAATCATGATGGTTGGTTTTTACGTTACAACTACAAAACGGAAGTGCAATGATAATTCCATAAAAAAATTCAGTTGTTTCGTTTATTTCAATAGAGCGAGATTTATTTGTTGATTGTAACAACAACAACAACAAAAAAACTGTTACGCTGTTGATTATTTTGGTATTGTTGAATAGAAACTCCATTTAAAATAATTCAATTTGAAAATATTATAGAACCATGAAAATTTACAAGTTAATATAGAAATTTTGTTGGATTCAATTAGACTAATTGAGCGCAAATACCAAAACCGTCACTAATGTGATAAATAATTGTAATTAAACTAAAGCTACGTTATGTAAATTTTGTTTTAAATACAAACAAATTAGCGCAATATATTTGTTTTGTTATACAAAATATTTAATCATCGTATATAATATTATTATGGAAAATTAATTGTAGGATTTCCTTAAATTTGATCTTAGAGAAAAGAGGAAAAGAATCTTGGTAATTAATCTTTGAAAATATATCACTCTCTTGGGTGCACTATATCGTTATTTGTAGTGAAATTTTTTATTTGCCCCAACGCTGTGACATATATATATATATGTATATATAATAAATTGTTAATGATATTCGAGTTAACACCGAACCAAATCCTAATTTGTTGAATCCATATAATTATTGTATTTTCGAATGTATAACGTTTTAATAAATAGGATATAATTGTTATAACAGTCATATTTACAATGTGTGGCTGTGGTTTATGAGTTATAATGATATGAAATATTTTCACGTTACTGTAGTACAATATCCTGGGAAGGTTGAAATGAATGTTGTTGGTGTGTTTGTCATCGTTTGAAAATTAACCAGCAAAACTGTCATTTCAACAACGAAAACAAAAAATCTAATGCATTAATAATGAAAATAAGACCAAAAAAATATATATATATAGAGGCGGAAACCTCAAACAATGTCGGGAATATAAAATAGAACATTTCGTATAGGAAATTGTTATATTTTTATGTGTAGAACATTTGTTTATTTGTTATTCACCCTCATCCTCAATACAATCATGGTAGTCTTTTAATGAGCGAGAAATGTTAATGGCCGCCTTTATAGCCACAATCACAACGGAAACTTAGAAACTGTTATCTCAGGTGCTATTGTAGCAATCCGTTTGATTATGAACAAAAAACAAACAATTCAAACATAAAAAAAAAAAAAACATTCACTTTAATTATATTTATATTGCAAAGTGAAAAATATCTAAATAGGGACTATTTTCATTTGTTCTATATGTGTTTTTAGATTTATATACGACTATAAAAGCACTTATCCTAGAATGAATCTTAATGGTCGTTCTTAGGCGGTTTTTATTTTTTATACTTTCTGTATTTTTGTCGTTGTTTTCAGACTATTGGGAAGATAGAGGGTTAACCTTACAACATGCCTATGATCAATTTGGTGTTGGAGGTGGTGTTCGTATATCTCATATTCTCATCAATGAAATTACAAGGTAAGTCGGAAAATTTTTATTTCTATAAATCCAACTACAACTACAATAATTATTTCTTGAGCGACTCTCTTGAATTAAAACAATTGTTGAAATACGAACTCAAAAAAACAACGACTCACTCTACAAACCTCACTAAGTCGCAGCGTATATATCTTTGATAGACATTTATTTTAGGCAGAAATATTTGATAGCGGCGCTTTGACTCTAGCTTTGTTCTCCATCATTCTCGTGTTAGCACTCTGACAAATTCTCGTATTCAAGTGAATTTAGTTCCAAATAAACTCAAGCTCGCCATCCTTTATATACAATCTTTTGAGCATATGAAATACTCGATTATCGTTACTGTTGGATCACCCCTTGTAGAATGAGTGGTTGGTTGCATTCGAATTATTACGAGTCATGCAATTCAACTATCAAATTCACATCTCATGTTTGGTTATAAAGTCACATTTTGGCGATTTAGAAAAAAAGCTATATGGTTGTAATTCTCTATTGTTCTCTCAAAAATTATCTGTTGTATAATGTTTTCTATTCCATTACAATAATTCAATTGTTCTTTGTTTTTTCTTTGATCTAATTCACTTTGATTGAAGATGACGACAAATTGGAATGATTCGATTAAATATTAAGTGACTGATAAGACGGTGTTTTTATATTAAACTTAGACAAAGTTCTTCTAATCAAATTCGAAGGCGATTTGTCTGAAGTCAGCTTACAATTATGTACGCTTTTATAGAATATAAATAAGCTTTAAATTGGATTAGAACAACAAGCATTTCATTATAATTACACACATTTTTGTAATATAGTTTGATTTCTTTTGAAAAAAAAAAACCACCAATATAATCCTTAAACAAGAGTTAATTATAAAGTTGATGTAAATTGAATATTATAGATAAAATTATCAATCGGATTTAGATTTGATATAATTGATAATTGTTTGATGTGTAGATAGAATCAATTTTGCGGTTGGCATATATATTGTCAACGGATTTACCGCACAGAGGGAATTTTACCGCCATACACTCGTATTTGTTGTGGTCTGATATTGATAATTTAATGGTGATAGCAAAGTTGTAGAGGTGTTAGTTTGAATCAATAATAATCGTGCTTATTACGGTGAAAAAATTGTGATTGTTTGTTATTGATAAAATCCATCCAATGATATTGATAGGTCAATAATTTTTGTTGATAAAATAACGCAAGTTAAATATGGTGTTCGAAACTGATAACGCCTCTTCCGTATAACAACGATTACCATTGAAATTGAAGATTACGCACTCATCAGATAAAATACAAAATTTGATTTGCATCCGCTTTACAATTTGCGAATGATGACAGTTATATGTAGATCCAGTCGACTAGAGCTTTGTTGTATTTTCTATGTATATATACAACATTTAATTCATACACATATTTCAGGCTATTGTTTTCGAAACATGGTTGTACCTAACATTTCCGTAACACAAGTGAGAATTTATACTAAGTATACTTTATAACATCCTGTTGTGTTTGTTTGTTTGTTGTATATTTTGAAATTGTGCGGTCGAAACGGTCTCAACTATAATACAACGAATATATTCGTGAGTTAATTATAGTCCAAGACCAACAACTTGACGCGCAACGATATGGACGATAATAATTATTGGATATTGAATTGATAATGTCTTTATAATGAAGAGCAACAATAAACTGTAACCATTGTTCGAGATACAATGTGATTTGATTTAAATAATTTCCATGCTATAATAAACAAAAACTTAGCGCACCAAATCAATACTTATTTTACTTCAAATATGAAAATTCAGAGTCTTTGCTTGTATCTTAAGTTTCGTTCATTTTATAGAAAATCATTGAATCTTTAGATTCTCTTATGACTTAAAGTGAAAATCGTTTTATTCGAATCATCTTGAATCATATTTCCAATGAATGCTAGCACAATTCTAAAACTAACAAGAAGTTATATAATTCGTGTGGAAACAGTTGCAATTTCCAAGGAATGTTTTATTATGCCAGTGATTCTAAAGCACTATACCGCGAGATTCTTGGAATGTGCCTCCACTTCCAATTAGTCGTCCTTTCAGAAATAAGAATTGTAATTTCTTTGCATGATCCAATAAAATTCTATAATCTATGTTATTGTTACTGTGCCGGCAAATTTTTAGCTACTGAAAAAAGTTGAGTCACTGTTTTATGTAAATATATTCATTATGCTGAAATCGAACAATTTCAGATTTCTCCAGTTAACTGAAGGTATAAAATAAAAAAAAATACTCAAATCTTCTAAAATAAATAAATAAATGGATTGGAATTAGTAAATCCTGAATCCTGTATTAGATTCAATACGAGCATTATATCAGAGTTTTTATTGGTAATGAATTATCAGCTGCAGGGAAACTTTGATATTTTCCAGAATATGACTTTATTTCTAGAACTTTGGATTTTCCCATGATTTCACGCAATCAACTTTGGAACATGAATCTGAGAAGTTCGTAAAAACGCTTGAACGAAAAATACCGTAATTGCTATGGTGATTGTTGCATGGAATCATACGAAAGCAACTGAAATGAACATGTTTTTCCAAGCTTGATCAATATTTATTGTATAACAGATATATTTTTCTTGATATATAAATAAAAATGGTCTGATTTAATATTTGTTTTCTCTTTATTATTTTGCTTACCTTTTAGTTCTGAGAATAATCTCTACTCTTTTAGTAGAACCTTCCTATAACGTATTCATAATGTAAAAGAAGTTTATATATATTTTGCTTACTCTAAACACAACCAAAAAGATTGATGACCGTACATTTTCTTTTAGAATAACATAATAAAAATTTTATGATTCTCTTCAATTACCAAAGTCTGTCTTCTATCCAATTGGCACTTCCATGCAAAACTGATTAATTATCAATATAATAATAGAATAGTTTTGGTTTTCAATCAGTGCAATATTGTATGCTCTTCAGTCTTTCGGGTAGCAATTTTATGATTCACTCTTAAATCTATTTTTTAGTTTGACTTACAAATGTCGTTCACCGCATATGTTACCACCTCTAGCGTGACAAAGCGTAATTTTACCATAGTTTCAATATTAACCCCCTGCAGATAAACAAATAGCCCAAATATCAAATTTATTACCTTTTTTTTTTCTTAGTTATAATATTGAGATATTTTTTGTTTTGATAAATTATGATTATTATTATTTTGTTGTTTTTGTTTTTGTGGTAATTTACTACAATTGCTACAATGCGGATTATATTTAAAATTGAAAAAAATAGAATAAAGAGAGAAAATTCAATGAAGCCAAGTGGAACGAAATACGGGTTACAATTCAGACTGGTAGTGTTTCTCAAACGTATCCCAAAGGGTCGACTGAAATTTATGTATATATATTTCGCTCGTTTTCAGGACTGACCTAATTAGATCCTATTTTAGATAAATCTTTTATTATTCTCGTTAAAAATTCGTATTTATTTAGAAAAACTTCCAAAACTATTTTAATTAATAAAAAAAATAATAATAATAAATACAACAAACAATTATTATTTTATTTACAAATTTTATTTCGCGAATCTTTATATTTATTTTAGAGATTTGTTGGAGTTGAAATTGCAATTGTAGTAAAGTTTTTTATCATCTTTATTATTTACTTGAAACCAAGCAGAAAGAGAACGACTCTTATTATTGTTGTTTTAAGGTTGAATGGGATTATTTTAAAACACTGGATCCATTTTATTCCCAAATGGTGCGTAGAGAATTCACAAATTCAAACGTATCGTCTAATGTCTTTTGAATTTTAAATAAATTCATGGGGATATATCATTACAAAACTAACAATAAACTTCACATGTTTGATTTGGTATTCTCATCTTACAATAAATGTTTTTTCGAAATAGCAACATAAATTTCAGTTCAAGTCGGCCAATATAAAAATGCATATAGGTAGGTAGATATAAAAAAATGAATAAAATAGTATGAAGATGACACCACACCTATTTCGCGTATGTTTTATTCAAATAGAATCCTATGGGAATTTGAGTAGAGAAGAAATATAAAAATATGAAAATTTAATCTTATTTAATCGCTATCTGACTGTATTAAATTATTCGAATACTAGCTGGTTTTATTGCCCATTCTATACAACAAGTGAATATAAATCTCAATTTGTTTTTTTTTTATAAAAAAAATATACCTCATTCTATAAAGAGACACTATAAATATAATAATTTCGAACAATCATTTGTTTTATATTTTGCATTTATTTAAATTAGCATTAGAACCATTAACACTTATTTAGATGTCTTCCACCGTTTAATAGCGACATTAAACTCCAAATTGTCGACAACTTTATTCCTCGTTATTTCAGATAAACCTAGAGATAGGGAAATCGTGATTTTCTTGCAGAAATTTGTAATTTTATTCTAATCCAAACAAATTTATTCATTATATATTGAAATAATAATACTATTATGAATTATATTGATATTTGTTATTATTATTTAATTATATTGTTGGGACTGATAAGGCATTTGGAAATTGTGATTTCCTTAATAACTCCCCTGCTGTTAATTGAGATAAACGACTAACGGTATCAAATTGAAAAGATTGATTGATGAACGAGACATGTAAAGGATTTTTGTACGAAAACTTTCCGGAAATCTCTACACATAGTTTTTCTGTTGGTTTCCCCAACAATGAAGAGTCAAGTTGCTTTGTTAAAGTGACATTAAGAAATCAATCGTCATGTTAAAAGTTTTTTACCTTCTTTTTGTTTTTCTCTCATTATACATAGGTTTTCCTGAAAATTAGAGTATGATCCTACTAAAAGGCCTCTTGAAGCCATAATTTTTTAACTAATTTCACACAGAACTCCTGTACAGTATACACCTCGTTCTCCAGATCTAGCCCTGTTAGACTCTTATTCTTGGGAACATCCACAAATGACGATTAATAAGATGCGATACAACAATGCCTACATTAAATTATGTACATTGAGCAACACGTGGTGCTTGGAAAATTCTGGAAAATGTATTGAAGTTGATTATGATCGATATTGTTGTACGACTACGAAGATACATGATTCGGAAGGTTTAGAATGATTTTTCAATAGATCAGTTATTCCTGTTTCAACTTAAACAGCTTCGTAGCTCCAATGATAACCGATTTATGAAAGATCGAGTGTGTCATAGTCAATATTTCAATTGGCAACATGAATTTTATAGTCGTGACATTAGAAGATCGAATAGCAAACTAAACGTTACCATTTAGTTTTTGGTGTAAAAAAAAGACACACAAAACGTTCGAAGGAATCTACTACGTTAATATATCTTCCGGAATAAACGAGCAATAATCTAGATTAAGAGTTAGCTCGAATGTGAGCTTAACGGTGAATAGTCATTTTCCTTCGTTTGTTCCATTCAAAGACTATTACATTTTATAGATACCGAATGGAATTTTAGTGAAATTTCAAGTAATCAATTTGATTAATAAGATGATTATTTCCATTCATATATCTGTTCGAAATATTGTTCGTTTCTATAATATCGTCATTCTTTGCATAAGAAAGCAGATGAAGTAATGCGAAAGTTGAAGACCGAAATATGATTTAGTTTATTGTATAAAACTTGGTAAAAGGCAGCACACAGAGAGAAGAGAAGAAAACATGAGAAAATTTCTTCAAGAGCTCTATTATGCTGTTTGTTTGATTGTCGCATATATGAGATTTGTCATATACTCAACATCTACAAAAGTAAACCGCAGAACGGGAGAGCTCCTCAATATAGACGATAAGATTGCTCATATTGTATTTTATGTTTTCGTGGATTACGATAAATACTGAATAAAATTATTGTTTTGTAGAGGCAATCGAATTCAATTTTCTAGAAAAATTTTATTGAATTGTTTTTTGTTGTTGTTCAAATGCAATTAAGTTGAGTTGTGTAATTTAAATGTATTGTTGTTGTTTGGATGGAGGAAATTGAAAATAATAGAAACTAGAAATGGTTACAAAGTGTTTTGTAAAGAATCTAAATAGATTGCTGGTATAAGATGAATAGCATAGAAAATCACTACACTAGTCCACTTTACGAGATACAATAAATTTCAAATTGGGATTTGATCGTGGGATGTATAAGTCCGTTTGGTATAAGGGACTTGACACAATCAAATTGTGCAGACAAGACCACCACACTACTAACATAAGACATTTTAAATAAATTGCTTCTCTTTTATATACGGAATGCAAAATGTGTCGAACAAATTGTAATAAAATGTGATGGGATGTAACTACAACATTGGAAATTATTTGTGTGAAACAAACAACGGAATAAGCTCTTAATTTGACAGCTATCGATTGAAGAATTTCGCTCATCACCATTTTTCTCAGATATCGTTCCATATCAAACTATAATTTAGTCCGACCCATGAAAACGTAATTTCATAATCTTACCCATGCAGTATTGCACAAATTTTTCGATTCGCGACCACTAAAGCTTTAGATGGAAGGCCTCTTGATACGTATGATACCAAGCAATACCCCTGCCTCAACCGATTTACGGTCCTAGTTCGTGAATGACCACTGATTATGAATTTGGACACTGATTGTGAGATTCTGATTGGTGCAGAATATCACAGTATTCTCGTATATCTTATGTATTTATTATGGTAAAATATTTTGATATTTGAGCAAACACTCCAAGTTTCATAGCTACTTCCTAACACAGAAACTCAACAAAACCAAAGTTTAGTCTCTTACTTCCAGTGTTTATAAATTCCCTTATATCGAAATTTGTTTGTCTATAGCGTTGTTCGAATAGAATTATTGTTGAAGCAAAGGAGTCTTCTGGCAGGATTTAGGAAATTTATCTCCACTCATTGCTTGTGTTATGCTTCCTCCAATATCTAATTTTTTTTTGGAATAGTGAAATTATTTAATTGTTCGAATAAAGATAATAGTTCAATAAAATACAATCGAATCATTGGAATCTATTTTGTCGCCTCTGAAGTAAGCTCCATTGAATGCAACAAAACTATGCCAGCGCTTGACTCAATCTCCCTTACATTTTCCAAATGCTGATTGAGGTACGACTCCCCACGTCCTTAGCGAATACCAAAATAATTTATGAAATCAAAATGGAAGTTCTGATACTTTATGACTACACTCGAGTCATCATTCTGTGTCTTTGAGTAAAATGCTTATGACAGGCATATAATTTTATAAGTCTCCCATTTTATTGTTCTCTTACGCAATATGAATGAAAAACGAAATATTGAATTTGAATAATTTCGTGATTGTTCAATCAGAGCAAAAATTGTTCCCAATTTATGTCTCGTATTTAATTAAGTTGTTTCTCTCACTTCCCTGAATTCAATTATTAATTAAATAGAGTGTTGCGATTAGCAATTAGCAGAAATTATTGTTATGTTCTGACAGATCAATATGCAAACATTGTAGAAATAAATCGTAACGATTACAGAACATTTATTATCAATATCGATCTGATTTCAATATTATTATTTATTTTCAAGTATATGGAAATAGTTTTTTTTATTGAAAAGTGAATTTTTATGGTAACAGAAAAATTTCAGCATCTTTCCTTATCACCACTATGAACCTCACATGAGGACAATCTAGAAAATGGCAAATATATCAAGTGGAATGTTCATAACTACCTAGTAGATCATAGGATATTTGTCACATAAATATGTAAGAATGTCTAAGAGGTTTGAAGAAGGTACACATTATCTCGTCGCTGCTCGTACCTTCAACAAATTACACCAACGCTCTTTTTTTTTGATTATTCATCGAAAAAAAAAACATACAATTTGTTATAATAGCTTGATTTTTCAACGCGAACAATTGCGTACGCTTCAAACAATACCGAACAATTCCTTGTAGCGAAAACCCATTATATTAGCATTAAATAGAAACGTATCAGCTTGATATAAATACAAAATCAGGCACAATGGAATTTGTAACGACGCCGAACAGAATCACTAAATGTGACTAGGAATTTTCGTGCTTTTTTTTTTTTGGTCTGTTCTTTTGTTATTTCCACCCAATGTACTTGTGCTTGCGGTCGTAGGGGATTTAGGCGAAAAATGTTGGTGAACGTACGGAATTAAAGAAGATATAAGTTTGCAGGAGGAGGACTGGTCCTGATAGATAGCGTTGAATGTGAATGTCGGTATATAGAAGGAGAGGGAGGCCATCCCGATCCTGAATTATTGCCGATTTACACGCCTGCAACAAATACTCTTTTCCTTAAAATTTCCAGCAACGCTTCTTACATTGTTAAATTTGATTGTAACTGGAAAATTTCCAGTTTATCACGGAAATATAAATTATAAAAATATGTACAATTTTGTTGGTATTCCGTAACAAATCGCTAATCATAGATTGGAAAACATTCAACTGTTATGACATCTGTAAAATTTAATTATCTCTCCGAGTTCTTGAATATTTATAAAAAAAAAGCCATAATGTTGAGAGGTTTCTTAGATAGAAAATGAAATCTACACGTTTCACAATAGATGGAAGAATTGACACAGATGATCGATAAAATTTCTAGTTTCTTTATACTCGTTTTTTTTTTTGTGGTTGCTATTGTCGAACATGAATTCTATGTTGACATATTAAATTTATGACAAATTTAATCAGATTTGTATTCATAACTAAAGGCGACAGTGAAATTAGAGTTTCTTCTTTTCTATTTAGAATAACTTTTGTCAATTTCGACACTTTCAAGGTTTCATACCGAAATCGTAGACAAGCAAACTATATTAATTGTTAACAAATTGAAAATTCGAACTTGTAAAATATATTATAGAAGCTCAACAACAAGTAGCAATTATATTCAATTTAGTAGTTGACTTAGTATGGTTATGATGATGGATACAATATTAATTACTATTTTGAGTTTATTCCAAATTTGATAGTTTATTTATAAAATATTGATGTTGTTTTCCAATGTATAATAAAACAGTTGACTGAAGTTGTATATTGGTACGATTTTAATCAATTATTTGTGAAAGGTTGGAAATTGTACACTTGGGTAATGGAATGATATTACAGGGAAATAATAGATAATAGACCATTTGAAAAATGAAGCCTATATTCAACTAAAATCAATCAGAATAGAATAGAACTAATACATTTTTTATTCCTAGTTTTCCACTTAAAAATTGGAGCTTTTGTATAATTGATAACAATACCAGTTCCAATCAAAACATTAATTAAAATCAAAGATTCAATCGGCGTTCATTTTGTAATCATGGTATATTTTTGTTCATTTTGCTTCACATTCGATTGCTGATATTGTTGAATTTTGAAATTCGACATAAATACATTCATTAATATAGAAGTGTTAGCTATATACATATATATATAGTTTAGTTTTCTAATTAATGATCATGGTTTGTCTTTTCATGTCAGATTAGAAACCGCATTTCTGTAGTTATCAGCTGTCAACTTTTGTAGCAGGTTGTATTTCTAGAAACTGAGCTTATTTAATAGTGGAAAATCAATAATCCCAAGAGAGAATCTAACCTAACAAAGGCAAACTAATGATCATCTAAATCGTTAAAGGTGTAGATCTACTATTTCTTATTTTCATTTTTCAACATAAGAAAGTCGAACAATAAAATGAAAACGACTCGACCATTATGTGCTACCATTATCAACAGTTTAAGGTTCTTGCTATGGACAGATCTTGCTTCAACCTGTAAAGTACCGTTAAACAAATTTAATCAATAAATTAACGAAACAAAATGTCTGTTATTTTCCAATTGCTCTTATATTTGAAAATATAAGTCTTTTTATATTTTCTAGTCAATTTTCCAATCTGTAAACAATCGAAATTTCCAGTGTGTATTCGAACGTAAATCAGCTTTCACTTCATTGATTATATTGCTATAAGATTCTCTACGAAAATTATTCCAAATTTTTTCATTCTCAATTTAAATAAAACCATCATTGTTTTGTATGTAGGTATGTATATGCTGTTATATATAGTGTTATTCAATTTCCGTTTCGTTAAATTTTCTTGGATCAATTAGCTGGTATATCTCATTAATTTATAGAACAAAACCATATTTTCATCATACCGTAAATTATATATAATGAACCCCTGTTGTAGACAGTAGTTTCGATTATGAAACATTAATTATGGCCCTCGTCGAGCACTAATTCCTGCCAAGCAGGAATCCTAAATAAAGACTACATTAAATTTGATGCAACTATAACAGTATCAAGGATATCCTGGTAGTAAATAGTGAATGAAACTGGTTCTGTTCAAGGTGTCCTACTAGCAAACTGACAAATTATTTCAACGAACAATAAACGAACCAATCACGAACATATAGAATTCGCGAATTTATTTCACATGTAAAATTAATCAGTGATATGTCAAATTCAGTACTACCATTGTATTATCATAGATATTTTGTGGGAATGTCGAAATTTATTGTTTGAAAATTGATAATAGTGAAAAATTGACGATATATTTCAACTGGAAATGGTTTATTTCACAAATTTCTATTGTACCAATATTGGTTGGTTATTATTGAAATTGATAAAACTTTAAATTCCAGTTATTTGAGTTGTTGGTATTTTTTTTTTATCAGTTCGACCATGTCTCCTTACGTTCACCCCTCTATATCAAATTTCATACAAGAATTGTTATAACATGCAGGATGGACTGGGATACGAACGATTCAAAGATTAACATCACCATGTTTTATATGAAACCGTCGTTCTTATCGAGAGTGTGAATGTAGTGAAACGAGAACCCTTCTTAGCACCCTCTATAATTCAGTCGTTATTTTATCGTATGCAATTCAGTTATATTTCCTTGGATTATTACGTCTTTTTCGCCCTCCCGAATATTCTCAAATTATTCTTGATATGATAAAATCATAGTAAATTCTCGAAAAGTTCACCCATCAGGTGTCATAACTTTTTTCAAACAGTCTCGATTCGATGAAATAACGTTATAAGTTCAATTTTGTAGGCTTTTGCAGTTTCAACTTCACTTTTTCTGTTTGCTGAATTTATGACTTGTGTGCGTTGAAATTCTAACATAAAGCATTTTCTTTCCCCAACTAACATCCAATATAAATCACAGACAGTAGTAAAGGGAAAGCATTGTTCGTGGCTAGCATACGAACAGATTAACCACAATCAAATGTCAATTAAACTTAATTTCATCGAATGGTAAATCTTTGTCGAATAAGAATATCTATTGTTGGTGGGTAGCAAATTTCGTGTTACGCAAACAGAATGCAAATTAATTCGATTTTAAAGCAAAAAAAAAGAATTCTTTCGTTTTTGTTCGATAGATATATCGCATTTTTATATTGGAATTGTTTCAATAAAATACATTTATCGTTCTAATTTAGAATTTTGCAAAAAGGAGCACCTCTATGCCAGAAGCTGAATCGTTAAAGATGAAGTGGATGGTTTCGAGTGGCCCATTTAACTAAAACAATTGTTGAAATTGATAGCCTAAAGGTCAATATTTCCGGTTGTAATGATTTGATTTAGCGGCTAACTTGCGGCCTGTATACCGGATCTACCTGCTTTGTTCTACACACATCATTTATCAGGCAATTTACCGGATAATGTAGAAGAGCATTACAAGATTCTCCAATCATTCGTAAAAATTCTATACATAGACCTACATAAATATATGCAATAAGCATATTCTCCGTGGATTTGAAAATTTTAATACTTGAATACTCATCGTTATTTATTCAACGATCAATTGTCATTTTGAAAAGAAGCTTTCTACCTCTTGAAGCTTGAAATAAACAAAAGATGAATATTCTTTTAACGTTGATTTTTAATATTGATATATTGTATCTATATGTATTTAATAGCAAACTGAATTGGCTTTTGTGAGTTAATGGTGCGTTTTAGAACACAATTCCTCGATGATGCGTAACATAAAGATGAATACATTATCATGTGAGCTGTCAAAATGTCAATATTTCAAGCTTACAACACTAATGAAGTCTTGAAGCTGCCATCGTGGACTATGCAAAAAAACAACCAGGGCTTTATCTCATTGTTTTTCGAAATTCTTTAAATCAACCAATAGCAGCGTAGTATTTTGAATGGTAGTCATGACAACATACTAATAATAATAATAAAAATAATAACAAAAGAATGAATTTGTATATACAACTCGATAAAATGGCCATTCATTCACTCATACTTATACTCATATATCAATGGCTGCCATTTTGGTCTCGTTGCATAATATACTATTCTCTCCAGCATATTGTTTCTAACTTATAATTATTGAGAGCTCATTTGACGATTCTGAAAGCTACAAAATTGGAGAAAAAACCTATCCAACTATAAGTAGAATTAATTCATCAATTATTTCTATTAAAGTTAAAATACCAACAAATTCCATCAATTCCCTGTTATCGACTTTATTATCAAACAAACTCCAACTTGACTGTTGATAATAATATTAAAATTAAAAAAAAAATAATTTCGGATTAAATCGAACCATCCAATCGATCACATTGGCCAATATAACAACATCGTATTGTTCATGTTGTTATAGATTGTATACAAAGCTATTGGCATCCTTTGTAATGGCAATATAGTGATGATGATTTTGATGACAATATAACGATGATTATAGCTATTATATTAAATCGAGCCGAAATCACAATATAACAGGACTTATAATTGTTTAACATTGTAGTAGTTTGTACTTTGATATGGCTTAATATTCCATTAATCCCCCTCTTCTACCGAAACAACGAAACTCCTCTTGTCCGTTACTATTTAGTCATTAATTTACCCTGAAACTGTGTCATTTAATTATGGTGTTTCATAAGGAGACAACAAGAAATTCTAACATAATGCTAAATCTTCACTATACAATCAATCTATCCCAGCGTATCGGGATGAAATTCCTAGAAACAGAATAAAAGATAAAAGTTTAGGCTATTGTATTATAAATTCGGATTGATAGTTTTGTTCGTGATAGATTTGAAGTGAAATGCAAACAATTGAATTTCTTCATCCATTTCGTTGATTAATAGAACACAAAAATCTCAACAAGTATTTTTTAATAACTACGATATTTTCTAGAAAATTCGATAGACAATTGTTGGAAATTATATAGTTTTGCAGTACAATTAAAATCGATCGAAACAACAGCAATTATTCTGTGGTAGAAATTATAAAGCTGATTAATATTATTAAAGTCTTATTCAATCAAGAGATTCTTACAAAAACCTGTATCATCATCTCGATCTTCCTCCGAGTAAATAATCGAATTATTATCAAATTTGGGGGGGAAAAATTCTTCCGGTTAGTATATAAATGGGAATTAGTTTATCAAGAAGAAACACTGATAGCTAAGCTGAAAAAAAACCGCTTATTGAGCAGAATCTCCTCATTTTGATTCAAGTACTATAATAAATTTCTACAATATACAGAGTGTCCATCATTCAAGAGAAACGTTTT
>JAZBGX010000258.1:23624-38770 GCA_037414775.1 Zonitis immaculata
TTTGATTTTGTGAATTTGATTTTAATTTGATATATTTCTGAAATATAGTCTGCGGTTATACTCAGAATTTAATTGATTTATAACAAAAAATTGTATTTTATTGTTTTCATTAAATACGTATACATACAGTTTTGATGACCTGCTCATGTCAAATGAAGGGATAAACTACCCAAAGTAATGTTTTGTTAATCCATGTATTAAATTTGTTTTCACAAATCCTGACCTAGTTTTTTTTTTTTTTTTTTGATAGCACAAAGAACTCACCATAAATTTAATAATTCATCATCGCTTAACGAAATCGCCATTTTATTAGCAATTAATTAGTAATTTCCACTTTTCGTGACATTAAACAATGAACAATAGAAAACCTTTCTTCACATAATAGTTTCCCAACTAATTATATAAAAATGTGTGAGCAGTGACTCGTAGAATTTTCGAAATCTTACCTCAATTTTTTGCAAAAATTCATGGTTTACTCAATTTTATTAACGTTTCAGCAAGCCAATCTATAAAAGTGGCTAAATTAATTATCTTCGTTCCATTAATAGAGTTCGATTTAATTAAATATTGTTTGTTCTAATGAAAAAGGTGTATCTTTGAGAGAATTCTATTCGATCAAAAGAAACTCTTTCTATAGAAAAGCTACGCCTATAGCAAAGATCTAATTTCTAAATAATATAGAGTCGTCCAGACGTTTTTATATCAAACATTATAACATCGGCAATAATAACAGAATGGACATGTATACGCATACACAATTGTGGTAGCTTTATGATCAACATCAACCAGAGGATGAAAGGTCATAAATCACATAGCAGTCATGCATATTGCATTCAGTTGGGTCGAAGTCCTATATTATCACAACCCATACGTATATAAATAAATATACAGTTCGTATACAATTGTAATAGAGGATTTCATTGTTATTTCAGGATTTTCATCAGTCATTCGAATCATTCCATGTAAAATCATCATGAATAAATGGAATTGTATTTTTAAACATGATAGAAGTTTTTGTTTAGCTGTTGAATAAGGAACTTCACAAATATTCAATCTTCGACTGGGTCCAATCTTCTATTGCCAATCGTATAGTATAGTCCAGTGAAACCATAAGTTTTTGTTCCTTTTCACGTGATATACTTTCACACTTCAACCGAACGCTTCTCTGTATTTTCTTTTAACATAGATAATATAATTCCGGCTTGTGGTAGTTGTTAAAAAAAAAAACATGATCTATCATCTTTTTCTTCTGGAAAAGTATATAAGTGATGCTTGTTATATTTTTAAAACATTATGTAGTTGAAGAGATGTGCCAAGTGTCCTCATATTTTTTCATACGTTGACTCAAATAATGAGAATAAATGTGCTTTTGGATAATCTTCTCATCTAGAATAAGGAATTTGTTTCTAGTTTCCCAATAATTCTTGTTTTTTGAATCAATAAATCTACATAATGCTATTTGTTGATCAAACAATAACATTTAGCATTTCCACATCTGCTCATTCAGCTGTGGGTATTTACATTGACTCAAACTAAAAGTAGACAATTAAAGAGATTTTGAAGTTGAAGCCAGAAACGGAATTACCTGAAAATTCCTAATCTCTATTTCTCACCCCATACAGATCACTTTAAAACTCAAACTAACTAATTTTTTTTAATGTTCCGATTACAAATTCATAGAAAAACTAAAGAAAAAAAAACTACCTCAACTTTGAATAGCTTGTGCTTTGAATTAAACTATCAATTAAATAAAAACAAGACTTTCTGATTAGACAATATGTTTTGAAATGCGACTTTCTTCGAGCTGCCTATTCCATTTATAAATTTGCAATCATATTAAATCTAGGGACTTTGATGGCTAGTCAAAGAGAGTAGGGAAAATCGTACTTTTGTCGTATGTTGGTTGCTATCTTTGAAAATAAATTTAATGACCGTATATCGAGATTAAACATATTCCAGTTTGAACCATTCAATTGATATTAATGTTAAGCATATAATTTTATTTGAAAACTTTTTTATTATATTAGACGATCGTATAACAATATTTGAACATTCTATATACTATATGTATACAATATATACGTATAATTGTAACCATATAAAACAAATTTATGTGGAAGTATCGCACATTAAATTTTATGAGTTGTAAACGACCGACATTATACATTTTGTGCACTCTGTGAGTATAACACCCCGTATGTGTCCGTTTGTGCGCCCCTGTTTTACCACTCTCTCTCTCTCTCTCTCTCCGGGAAATCAATGAAACATCACTAAATAGTGAAGCAATTGCTCCGGACCTACAACAAATAAATTGCCATCTGGGTATATATATATTATTTGGAGAAATTGTAAGATTTATTAAGTGACCTGGAGTTGTTGATAAAAATAAAAATTGATTCATAATTAATTTGGATATAGTCAAATATCAAAGATACGACACAATAATTGAGATGTCGCTTCTATCTTGTAGAAA
This sequence comes from Zonitis immaculata, assembly GCA_037414775.1. Lineage (NCBI taxonomy): Eukaryota > Metazoa > Arthropoda > Insecta > Coleoptera > Meloidae > Zonitis > Zonitis immaculata. Next base: position 26,098 of record JAZBGX010000258.1, read on the forward strand.
AATCTACCATTCATGACTAGGCTTTAGCACGAAAGTTATCTTTGATATGTAAGAATCTTATTGTGAAATTTAATATTTTATATAGCTTTACTGTCAATGAACTAATATGAAATTTTATCACTACAGTTGCGATATTAAATATTTCACCAGGAAGCAGTATTTCTATGGCTTAGCTTTACAAAAGGCATGAAATTGATTGAAACGCGCTGTTACAGGTTTTCAGTACATTTCTATACTAGTTCACGTCGAATAACAATAAAAATAAAAATAATAACAATAATGAAGATTCGAAATTCTAGGTGGTTGACTTAATAAATAATAGAGAAAAGCTGGAAATCAATTTGGCAAAGCGCTTTCTTAAAAATTCCTTTAAAATCAAATAATGCAATCGAATCGAATCGAAATTTGTCATTTATGTCGCACACATTCATTCAATCATATTAAAAGTTGTTTGTTTGCTAGATTGTGCACATTATTTTTCAAACAGTTGATTCCAAACACCATTTATATGCAATTTTCAAGTTTGAATTTTCATCAAACATTTCCGATTTAGGATCGATTTTTCAACGTCTTTCGTTTATTTTTATTTTTTTTTTGTACACAATCCAAACACATTATATTCAATATATAGATACGATTACTAACAAAATGAAAGTTTCATTTCAGCAAGACTATTTGATTTATTTGTTGTTTCGGTTTAGTTTTTTTTTTATTCTATTGCAATATCGAAAAATGATAGATAAACATTTTTCGGTTTTGTCATAGATTTATTTTGTACATAGGTATGATGGCTCTTGTTGGAAATTGAGCTACAATAAAATTTGTAAATTAATTTCAATCAATTTATGGTAATTATCCACTCATTATTAACCAACAATTACAAATAATTGAATTATGTTATATTAATTGATTAATAAAACAGGATTTTTAGTGAAATTATAATGTAAAATCATTAAAATGCTCATTAATACTACCATTCCAATTAATTTTAGCTAAAACAAATTTTTGCTAGCTCAACATCACAGTAATATTTCTCTTATATCTTGAGATTTTATTTTTTTGCATGACACAGATGAGCTCTGCTCAAATTCAAATTTTGAGTTTCCTATACAATGAGTTCTCTCTAATTTATTCGTTGAAATTTCGTAGAGAACTTTCCACATTTAAAATGCCTGAAATGGTTTAGATTAAGGATATATATTATCGTCCCCCCACCATCAATATGTTGATTTATTTAAATTTTTAGTTATGAAAATTTTTCGCTTCCATGCAAATCTCCAACAATTTGTAAAGCGGTAACGTCAACTACTCTAGACCAATTATATTGAAACGATATATACTTCCATTACAATGATCGGAAAGAGACCATTTAAAATTCATATATCTGTTAGCTTTGATGGATACATATTTTGATGATAAAATGACAAAATGCTGATGCTCAACAATTCGAACAGATATTAAAATTGTAGGAAATCGGTTTCATTTTCAATCCGGTCTTTTATTTTCATTAAAACATCGATAATTCTCAGCTGAAGTTGTACAGATCCCAGCAAACTTTCGAATCCTTTGATGTATTTTTTCTCCAATTGTGGAAAGTCTTGTATCGTAGACTTTCTACAATTCGATTCGAAATAATATTTCAATTATACTTCTTGGAAATTTCTACTTTAATTAATTGAGTCTAAAAAAAAAATTCTTATACTATCGAATGCTTTGATAGATTTATAAATAAAATAATTACGATATTCAACAGGACCATTTTTCAGACATCACATATGTTTCTTGTATCCGCCCATATGTTGGCAGAATAAATAAAATCGCAATGTTGTTGGTGGTTTTTTTTTTTTGCAAGTAGCAAAAAACTTTCTATCTCCATTTCTGCATTATATAGAATATTGGAAATTCAGATGAAAATATTATAACCAACGATCAATGAACAAATCCAATTTTCGCTCAGACAATAACTTTATCGATAAGCTCTTTGATAAGAATATTTCACTTTGATAATGAAAATTAATACTAAATACTAAAATCTGTTTATTTGATGAGATTAAATCGATAAAAACCTCTTCTTAGTGAAATCAGTTGTTTTTTTTTCTTATATATTTATAAAAATATTGTATAAAAAAAATTTATAAAGTAGCGTGTCGAGATTAAATAATTATGCTAATCAGGTCAATTTATTCAGAAGGACAATCAATATTTGCATACTAATTCGGTATACTTTCTTCTATTCTTACAGTTATAAATTAGAAATAATAATACGACTAATTGTAACTACAACCTAGTTTCCTACAAGGTATAATATATAATTTTGCATCGAAATGTTTGATCATTAGAGAAATATTTATTTTATAAACAAACCAATAATTCTTTATGTCAGCGTATTTCTCTGTAATAGAGATTTTTGTGAGATTCTCGTCTATTTTATAAAGCAATTGTTGTTTTCCGTTTCAAACTATATTTTGACAAAAGTTAGATTTCAGTTGGATTATCTTTCCAGCCATCTTTGTCGCTTCTAAATAAATACCAAAAATAAACTCCACCCGGACCTATCCAAGTAGTTTTCTAGTTATTTATACGAAACAATAAACTCTGTTATATGTTTTTGTTTTTTTTTTGGTGTAAAATTGTCGCCACTATAGGATATAACATTGGAATTTAGTAATGCCTTCAAGATTCTGTTTTGCCTCCCATCTAGACATAACATATAAATAGAAGATAGATGCAACTTAATAATACTTGACTGTTGCACATTCATTTAATTGAATATTATTCTATAATATCGTCATTGCGATGGTAATCGCGATTTTTTAGGAGCAAAATAGTGATTTTTTTAAATAGTCACGATTTCTAATAGTTTAACAAATATCCCGTTGAATTTGTAATTTTCGATAATATATTCGATTTCTCCTTAAAAACTTTTATAAATAGAATGAGTATCACGATCACGATCAACGTTGTAGTCTCCTATTTGTTGTGCACTGCTCAATTCTGTTTGCTCGGATGTGAAACAGTAACAATGTTATTCACTTAGTCGAGATACAAAATTTGAACTCCATATTGAAGAAGTATAATATAATAGTTGATTAAAGCGCAATTATCACAACTATACAACTATTTCAATTATTCGAATAAATAATCAAATAATTGATTCAATTATAAGAGAGACGTATCGTATTGAATCAAAATAGAATATTAATTTCTATAAATAAATAGAATATAAAATCAAATTGTGAGGAATTCACGGAATACCTAATGTATATCGTTTCTTTAACTTGAAACAATTCGATTTTATTTTGTTATTCGTGCTGACTTTTCCAGAATTGTCGTAATCGACCATAAGTATATCGAAATTGTGGAGAAACTCAATATGGGCGGATATGGCAACCAAGAATTTGGATCTTTAAAATTTGTAATGGTGTTTTTTTTCGTATAAATCTATATATATAGATATAAGAACCAACTGGCGACGTAGTTTTTTCTTATATATAAGTATATAATAGCTTTAATAGATGCGAATAGAAATACGAAATGAAATTTTTATTCGAGCATACCGATGGAGGCAAAAAACAAACACCAAATACTATATTTTATGATATTTGTCGATGTATTATTTTTTTTTACTATTACTATATGTTTGTTGGCGGTATAGAAGATGGAAAAAGTCTCGTTATTAGCATAAACATATACCGATAGCAATATGAATTCAGAAAATGATAGCAAATATTGAGATAAATATAATGAAAAATTGCTGACTCAACTATATGCCTCTGTGTAATAAAAATCCTGTTTTAATTGTCCATATATGGCAAATACAAAAAAAAAAACGTGTTAAAATTGCCCAGTGGTAACAACCTATAATAAAATTCTATGATACGTTTAGAAGTCTATTGTGTTCGTTAATACAGCTATTGTTACTTCTAAAGCATGACAAAATAAGAATCATCTTAACTTAAATTAGAAACTGATATCCGAGCTTAGATTGTACCTCTGTTGCTAATACAGATCTAGTGGCGAGATTCAGCTTGCTTCGGGGTATTCGACGGCAGAGCAGAAAGTCGGAATAAGTATGGTTTGGAATTCTGAGTACTACTTGGATCGTAGTCGATAGTCTTGGTGCTGGGTTGTTAAATCAACTTTCCTAGTTTCGGGCACTGGATTCAGACAGTTAAGGATTACTGGTACCGCCTCCGCCACTGCATTATTTTTAGACCGAAATCCATAGATTACTACAAACCAAAATAAATTAGGATAATAAAAAGTTTATATATTGATAAAGTTTGTATTCCAATAAACATATATTATTCCAACAAAATTGGATTATACTAAGTAGTTAATTATAAATCGAAAGAGATTTGAATCTATTTTTTCTTACTGTTTGGTTGGTGATTTTCGAACAAATCGATAGTTTAGTAACCGATTTGGGGTAGAAAAAAACGTCGTATCACATCAACTTCATCACCAACATTTCTAAGATATCAGCAAAAGAGACAACCCATCATAATAGATTGATTGATGTTCACGACATTAAATATTCTGTAGATATAGAAAGTAGTTCGTGTTTTGGAAATAATTGCTTTTATTATTGGATATGAAAATAAGGTCGTTTCATTATATTTTCATTTTATATACAAATATTCCTTAATTTTTATTATCTCGATGTTGGATATAGCACAAGTCAAACTTTCGAATTATAGCAACAACAAAAAAAAAAAAATAAAGCGGAAAAGAGATAAATACTATAAATCATGGTTAAAAGGCTTAGAAGAACCATACACGTTTCGACAGATATCTTATATTTTCTTAAGTTCTCAGCCGTTTGTTATACAGATAAAAATATAAATATGTCTTGTTTTAGATGAGAGCGAACGACTCAGTCAACTTATAAATCTCTATGATCTATCTAGAATAAATCTCATCTCGAGAATTGTTGGATGATGGTTTAGTCCTTTCCAGTTTTTTTTTTTTTTTTGTCGTTCTTCGTTTGTGAATTCGAAAAAGCACAACTCACTTTTCATGTTTAATTCAGATTGGATATTTTCTTTACGATAGCTTCTACTAACAATAAGATATGATGTTTACTCTATTCGTGACTCGAAAATCTATCCATCGATTATTATTATTATTATATAAATAAAACGAAAGAAGAAAAATGAATAAAACGCGTTACAACACTATTAACACCTAAATTGTTTCGTTTTTATTTCGATATATTCTTTCATACGTCATAAAACTATCGAAAATTATAATTTTGGTTTTTTTTTCGTGTGATGCGTGACTTGGGACAATAATAAGCGAATAGGCAAACAGACCGACCACAATAAATTTTATACAAAAATAACTAGAGCGAACTTTATATAATTCAACTTACCGCAATTAAGATTTACTTCATAAGGCAATGTGCCAAAATGGCTACAATTCATTTAACTTTATTAAAAAAGAGAGAGAAAAAAGTTATGTTCGCTATAAAGGGCGAAAAAACAACTCTAAAACTGTCACCCTATATATCGTAAATTAATTAATAATTTATTTATTATGGTCGAATAAAATCTGTATAATTTGAAATTTTGTACAACATTTTATTCATGAGAGATCTTTTCTATTGATTTTACGCAAAAGTCATTAGTGTATTTCAATCGTTTGATGAATACGAATTCTTCAATCAATTATGCTAAAATTCTAACTATCTTATGAAATTTTCTTGAACATTCGATTGCACAAGTTTAAATTCCTCAAGTTTCCAACAATTCTGATAACGGTTTCGAATCAAATTTTGATTTTTTCCTTATAAAAAGAAGTTTTGAATCTTGATCACAACGTCTCTAACCTTGATCTTGGATTAATTTTGAAATATACTTTTCCAATCTAATATAATTTGGATACAGATTCTATAGAATCGCTCTTTTTCAACAACAACTATCAACTATTAGACAACGTGTTACCACACAATAGCCGTACATTTTATCGAGAATAATCACGGTGTAATTTTATCAGTTTGAGAGAAAATGTAAAGTAATTGCCTAACAAAAACCAATTCAACATCGACAACTCATTACAATATAGTCCTATTTCAACTGATGTTATCTTGGAAAGCATGACAAATCGTAACATTTAATTTATTACACCCTTATTATCAGATTATATTGTAGAATTTAGTTATGAAATAATTTCGATAACGCGAACACCCTTCTAAATTACAACATTTATATTAAGTCGGTTAATAATAATAATATTCATTAATAGCTATATTATATTCATTAAGAGTTTTGTAATTAATTCAATAATAATCTTTTGATAATCCAATTTTGGTAATTTATATCAAGCATTTGTATTGATTTCTCATTTATTTGTAGTATCAGGTTGGATTTTCAATATGAATACTTGAGTCGTCTCCAGTTTATACCCAATATTTTTTTTTTGAAGGATCAATTCCACTTTTAACAAAATTATTTCGAGGATCATTGACTGTAGGGCAATTTTAGTTAAATTGGATGATTTCGAATGTATTATTTGTTGAATAAATTCTACTTAAATTGTAATTTAACATGGAAATTGTTGAAAATTTTATATCAACGCAACGATATTATATTTTATTAAACATTCCCTTGTGATAAACTAGCAGTAATTTGAACAACAAAAAAGAACAATAATAAGCGAGTTTTTATTTTTATTATAAACGAAGGAAACAAACAATTTTTGCTTGGTTGAGCCATTTTAATTTTTATATGAACAAAGTTTTCTTTTTTTTTTAAATTTTTTTTTAACAATAAAATATAAAAGAATACAGGGTAGTTAACTGAATGTTCGTTTACGTAACAAAGAATCAACTTAACGAGGATATTTATAAAGCCTTATCATGACAACACTTTAAAACTGAATTTAGTACGTGGATGGGACTGTTAGGGGAGCAATCAAAATAAAACGTTATCGTTGCTGACACTGAATTTACAAAAGTTGCTCTTCCGTTAGATTAAACCGCCGGCTTAATGTGGTCTTGTTTAATGTAACAATTTTATAACTTGTTATTATAGAATTGCCGTTAAATATTTCCACTTTTGGAGGGAGGAAAATTTTCAAATATCTATAATGTTTTTAGGCGTAATTGATTTGGAACCACACTCAAAACGGCCTCTATAAAAAATCTCCCCAAATTGAAATCTCAACTTTACTAGCTTTGTCGTATCATTACGTGCAATTTATAAGGCTTCAATAAACTGATTGTGAGAATTCCACTCGATAATAATCATTAAATCGTGGATTTTCGTTATTAATAAATCAAACTATAACTTGGAATTGATCAGCTTATAATCTGATTATCACGTTCGATAGGCATTCGTTTTGATATATTTTTGAAACGACTAGAGATGATTAGATCAAATTTATTTAAAATTAATACTCACCCGGCGCATCCGCCATAATTTGATTATCCCTGTTCAACAGAAACTAATTATTGTGAACTCTCTAATTATGAATTTTTAATTCGACTACCTATCAAAACTAATGATTAGGATTGATAAATAGAAGTCGATTACTGCAAATTTATGGAATATATTGTAAATTACAAATGACCCCTCAAACTCTCGAAAAAATTCTCTTCAAAAATAACCAATGATGGAGAAAAGAAAATGAATATTTATTTATAACCAACAATAAGAGGAAATAATCGAGAATCTGAAGGAGTTTACGTTAAACTGTAATTATTGTATCAAAAAAGTAGTGAGTTAGTCAGTTAATTGAAATGAAATAATAAAAATTAGAATATACAAAAAAATTTTTTTTTGTTGAAACCAACCCTGATAGAAAATGTTGGAGACAAGGGAATTCAATAAAAAATTATCTCATGTTCTCTTGTAACTGTTTAAATATTTATAAGACTCCAAATGGAATTAGCAATAGTGAGCGAATCTCTTGAATGCTCGTCAACTATGATTATCTCAAAAAAAAAAAACGAATAAAAAGTATAAAGAATAACAGGAAACAAATTTCTAACTAGCTTGACATTAACACAATATGTGACAACAATTTCGAGCTCTATAGTTATAAAATAGTATTTGAATATAATTAGATTTATTACATGAAAGCAGCGAGTTACATTTATATTTGGATTTAAATTAGAGGTAATAATAAAGAAGTCAATACGTGTTAGTGAAGTTCTCAAATTTTCTATAATTAATGCTTTTGCTATATCAAAAGTTTCACATCCAAAACAAATTTATTTCGACTCGTACCGTATTGAGCAAGTTCTCTTAACGGTTTTGATTCTTTTTATGCCAATAAGGTTTGGAGAGGTATAGAGTAGTATTTGCTATGTTGTCGCTCAAGGCTAACAAGAAGCATCGGTAAATTCACAAAATAAAGTTTATAGTTGTATTAGAGTTTAGCTTCAAGGTGCTATCTCTTTTTACTATTCTATTAGGTATATATATATATATATATATAACAGCTGTAGAAGCATTTTTGTTGAAGAGACTTGGTTAAAATTATATTTCATTCTATAAACATTGTGTTTTACATGGAATCATCTCTCGTACTACTACTCTCAAATATGAATAATATTTTCTCACTGTCAAATTGCATTTTTGTTTGTTTGTTGATTCATTCGAATAACATAATGGGATGTGTCAATTGTAGATTTCACTAGATTTATATTTCCAATATTCCATTTACATCCATAATAAAATAGGAAACAATTTCTAATTCTTTAGTTTCAGGTTGAATTAGAATTAGATTGGAATGATTTTCCAAGACTTATAAATAAAGAAATTGTTCTTTTGAGAAAAAGAAATTAAAGAGCAACAGACGAACAATACGTTTGCATTAAAATAAAAACTTTTACATCGTTGGCATATTTAATTTCGGATATAAACTAGTTAACTTAATAATTTAAATATGTCATGTCGTTGTATTTCCAAATCAACTGAAGAGTCAAATTCACATAATTTTAAATCAAAAAAAAAAAAAGAATCTACATATACGTTTATTTTGATCAAAATATATATTCGTTGATATAATTTATTTATTTTACCACTGAAATATCATTTCTCGTTAGATAAATGAAATTTTGAAGAATACCCTCACATAAAAAGCGGAGAAGAGAAATCGTATGAAAAGGTCGCAATTTACTATTCACCGTCAATTTACTCATACAGTTACCAGATATTATTCAACAACAGAAAAAAAGGTTGAGAAATTTCGAACTGGAACATACCAGGAACTGTTGTATTATGTTCATTAGACTCTAACCATATTTTTTGCGAAGCTACACCCATTCCGAATTTTATTACCATTACTATTATTATTATTATTATTATTATCATGCCGTATCTTATCTTTCTCACACGTTTATTCGACAAATTTCAATGTTCAACTATACAATTTTATCAGAATTGTTGATATTATCAGTAGTATATAATATAAAATAACAAAGTTGCAATAGAATAAACTTTATCTAGTTTGAATCCCTAATTTTATGTTTATGGTAACAGTTCCCGAATAAAACACTAATCGATATGGTTTGTGTTTGTATATACGTCCATTAGATATGACCCTATAGTCTATGATCCAAATATACCACAACAAGACTGGGACTTGAAAGCTTTTAAGCTATCTAGAGTATAAGTTGACGGTATAACTGTACACCATGTGTTTGAATCTGTTTTAATCATGAACGGCTCATTAATTGCCACCATACCCACCATTATGGGGAGTTGCCTCTTGTTCTATTTACCTGCATGAATGGAATACTAAAACGACCCGAAAGGGTTGCCTATAATATACATACACTAAAATACACATCTAATTCCGTCAAGACCCACATCAGAAAACTACTAGATACGATTCGATGAAGAAATTCGTTTTTTTCTTTCTTTATTATATTACAACATAATGTTGATTGTGAATTTACTGAATAATTGAACGTGATTTGAATTTGTATAAAGAATAGTTATTGTCTAGATTCTAGGTGCCTAAGGGGTGGTTTAGGAAGCACACACAAAATAGATCGATGGGGTTTTGGTGTGTTATGTGACTAGCTTAACAAAAACTTACCCAAGTGTTGTAGAGCGAAAGGGAGTGTGATACAATTAGTTTCGTTCCAGGTTACGCTTTGCACATGTCGTAAAAAATGCCTTAATAAAAAAAAAAGACCCCCACTAGCAGCTATACAACTTTTATTCAAATTTCTCTAATAATAATTAAAATACTTAGAATTATAATAATGAAATTCGATTGTCACTATAATAGAATATCCTTATCTAGGATGTTCCTGCTGTCTTTCTTTATTTATGAATACAAAACCCAATAGAAAACTATAATATTTGAAGACTGACAATATATTTTGTCGTCACGTTAGTTAAATTGAAATTTATATTGTACACTTGATGGGCTGGCTTGAATCATTCATTAGAATCTCGTCCTATATGAATATTAATGAGCTTTAGCCTGGATTAGGGCCTTGCACCCTCCAGATATACTTTTACTTTAAGACCATCATCTATTTCTTTTATAAATATTGGGCTTGGTGTAGTTAAAATATTTATTCGTAAACAAAATCCATTTACTTTGAAAACTTATTAAGAAAAACACTCTTAATAACGTTTGACTTGTTTCAAATTTCGTTATTCATTTAGTTTTGCATTGCTAATGGTGGTGGCTTTGCAGATTCTCAAAAATTAATCAAATTAGAGAAGTTTCAATACAATTACTTTTTTTTTTTTGTATTACTCAACGGTCGCAATTGATATTGGAACGATAAATTTCTTTGTTTTTTAGATAGCCAATAAATCGTTGAGTGGGTCAGCTCCAGAACCCGATCCCCGTTGATTATTGAATTGATGATCCAATATTTTGAATTTTATCAATATTTATTCGTTAAATTAGAAAAAAATTCAAACTCTTGAAAATCGTGTCTACTTCATTTCCTGCGTTTCATTTTGATAGAACATTGATCACTATTGTTTTGTCATTTCTTGTCAACGATCAACGACTCGAACTTTTTGAACTTCTATCTGTGGATCTTTGGAAACAGAAGATATGAAATGAGAAAAAACAGATAGACAGTTCTTTATGTTTTCATTTGCTGTATATGTTTCATCTATCATTTGTCGAAACGCTGAAATATCGACTCTTCTAATTCAATAACTATTCAATGACGACTATTGATGGAGAGTCTAATATGCAAATGACTCTATCTATATAGTTGCACTAGATATAATTCGACCACTATTCGGTACGTGAGAGCTGGCCAATTCAAATTAAATTCACAATCGACTACACATATATAATAATAATTCCGTTTAATCATCAACATACGATTGAAGTGAACAGGGGCAATTAACCGCATCTCTCTAAATAATAGTAGTTCTCTTACTTATTAAATAGAATAATTATCAGTTATTATTGAGAGAGATAGAGACTATATTGAAAGTCATCTTTTATTACGATCACAAATCAAATTGCCACCCATATGGTTATAGCCTAAAGGACTATGGTAATTATCTTGCTTGAACTATTACCGACGCCATCTGCCTTTTCCTAAATCCTAAAGCAAGATCATAACACCCGATATCTAATGGTCTAGGATAGAAATGAACCATGAATATGGAGGAACAGGCTTATGTTCAGATATTAAACAACTTCTTAGTCCAACTGATGGAATTTTCGGTTGCGTTATTTTTTTTCCAGTAAAGCTAATTTTTTTGATGAGTTATTATATTATAGATTAATAATTTTTAAAAGCATCACGTTGCTGACATAGTAGAAACTAGATTGGACTCTTGTTGATAGTTGAGACTCAGATTTCCTAAGCGAAAATGCAACCTCTTTTCTTTTCCAGCTAGCTGGTCCTTTAACAATGAAGTAGACAATAAACGATTATTGATAAAGTTATGTATTGGGAAGGGTTTTGTGAAAGACAGGTTGTTATCATAGTAAATTGAACTTATAATCTATTTTTATTGAATAGAATACGTGTTATCAGCAAAATTTGTTTTCACAGACGTATTGAAAGTTATATACAAATATAAGCTTAATATTTTCAATTGGAACGATTGTAGGTACAATTCCCTTTTTTTTTTCCAAACAATCATATAACATCTACGTGTATAATCAATAAATACAAACATGGAAAGTCACTATACACAAGCCGTATTTATTTATTTATTTTTTTGGGTTAATTAAACAAAACGACCATAATGTCTCAAATACAGTCGAATAATTAGATTTGTAATTGTCAAATTTTGGTGGTGTTGGTGTTTTTTTTTTGTCCGCAATTATTTTCAAACGACAATTCATTACATTATTTCTTTTTACCTCTGGGAGCTTGTATTATTTTCTGTATAGTGAATATTGAATGTAAATTGGGAGAGAGAGAAGAGATATGGAGAGACATCGATGGCATCTTCACAGGATGTCTTTTGTGTAGGCAAGGATAATCCAGTCACGTTCTTTGCACAGAGCTAGATTTCTCTAGTACGATGGACATTGATTGAACTGTAGGAGTTAAAGCAGCTTGATATTTTATTCACCAAAGGACATTCGTTTTAAATTTACAAAAATGTCAAGTTGAATCAAATAGTCCAATTTATAGACATATTCCTCCCACTTTCTTGCTTTATTCCCCTTTTTCGTCTCGTTTGTTGTCTTCCCCATTTCTCATACATATATATATATA
>JAZBGX010000259.1:11280-27904 GCA_037414775.1 Zonitis immaculata
AACAAAAACTATCTTGGAGTTTATTTTAATTAAAAAAAAAAAAAAAACATACCACGCCAGTATTTGGATCTTTCGCTCCATTACTAAACGTTGAGGCTAATGTTGATGAACAACTTTCATCATAATGTGCATTTTGTCCATCATTAATAGCACTATTAATACTAATCGTCCACATACTAGCTGCATACCCATCGCAATTACAATCATCATCTTCACCACCATCACCACTCGCCCATACATAAATATTCCCCAAACCACCGCGACCCTTATCAATTTCATTATAACAAAAATCAATAAATAAACTAGATATATATATATTTACTTCATTAACACCACGAACAATGGCGCGCATTGTTGCATTCCGTGGCCCATCCACTGTTTTACCATCATCAGTCGGTCCCCAGGAAGCACTATAAATATCAATCAAACCCGGTTCATGGCCCATTGAATTCGCTTCAATTAAATCGGTCATATACGGCTGATCCAACATTCGTATACCTTACGGAATTATATTTATAAAAAATTAAAATGAAACTCGTACAAGTAGATTTTGTAAATTTATACCAGCAATTTTCGAATCATAAGCCACACCAACACCACAAATACCGTTATCACGAGCCGCTGCCACTTCTCCAGCACATCTTGTTCCATGACTGAACAATAATAAAATAATTATATTATTGATAACATAAATAATATAAATACCTATTGAACCAATCGTCTGTATATCGTGGATAAGGAAATGGATCATTACTACTGAAATCATAGCTGGCTTGAGCGTTCTAGAAAAAAACAATTGATTGAATTTTCGATAATTTCTAATTAGGCAGAAACTTACATAATTGAATTTCAAATCGGGATGCATATAGTCGACACCTAAAGAAAATCAAAATCCAAAAATAGAACTTTTCTCTCGGGAATATATTTAATATGTACATATATATATATATGTCATTTGTTTCTCTCGAGTATTAAAAAAATATATATATTGGATATTTCTATGTCCACAAAATGAACTCACCATCATCCATAATGGCCGTTGTTATATTCTTGCCTGTTACACCTTGTGCCCATGCAGCTTCAACATTCAAATCTAATTTAGCTTTACCACCATTTTGTCCGGTATTTTTCAAATACCATTGAAATGGGAAATATGGATCAGTTGGATCATGATGCGGTTGGATATTTTTCACTAAATTCTCAACTTTCAATGGTTTATAGCCACGTTTGACACGAACAAAACCAGCTTGTTGTACAGCATTGTATACCTATCGACCAATAAATAAGCGAATAAATAAATATTGAATTAAATGATTTCGGTTCAGTGATGATATAACAATACAAATAAGAATTATTGTGTTTGTAAGTTGTTTTAATGGATTTATTTTGAAGAATCGAATCGGAATTTGTCAACAACAGTTTCGTTATACCGCTTGTTCATTATTCTAACTTTAATGTTACGAAATAATCGAATATATATATATACATATTGGAAACAATTCACCCGGCGCATCCACCAATTTTTTTCAATATTGTTAATTTAATTTAATCACTCGTTATATATCAAAATCTATACAATAGTTGATGAATAATCAATTTTATTATCCATCTTTGATGAACAAGTAAATTCTGAAAGTATTAAAAATAATCACAATCGAGATAAATTTATCCGGAGAGACGCAATCACTGAATCCAACCAACATCTATTCTAACTTTCTATAAAATGATATTCAAGTAATTTGAGAATTTCCAATATAATTAAAATGTCGTATATGTTTGTGATTTATCGTTGAAAATTGAGCTCAACAATTTTTTTTTCATAAATACAAAATTTTCTCGATATCTAAAATAATTATTTTTTTCCTCTCTAGAATTATTTTCCAAGACTTCTATCTATCTATATTAATAAATAATCAATAGATTGTGTGTGGTGATACAGTGGAATTATTTATAGAAAATTGTATTTTCAAATTATATAGTAGCGGTCTCATTCAAGACGATGGACGTTGCTACAATACAACAGTAATTGAGTGTGACGCACATCTAGTTTAATACCGATTAGAATATAATCCACTAGACTGATGTATTTTATATATAGATCTTCTTTATATACAGCTCATTAGTTTCATATCAGTATTTAAAATAATAAAGGGAAATAAATAGGTGGATTTTATCCCGGCGCATCCACCATTTTTCGCTTCGCACAAAAAATATTTCCATTTATTCTCAACATAATCTTTCCATCAAATAAATAATTTACCCAATCAATTTCAGTCTATTTCATCTACTACAGAATAAAATTAATTGAAGCAACAGCAAAAAAAAAAATTACAATCATTCCAAAAATTTGTATAAATTAATTACAATTGGCATAATTTTGCATAACGAAACTCCTGTTATTGACTAAATTATAAATACAACTAACAAGAGTTTATAGTGTTTGTATATAAAATAGGAAAGTTTCATGGAATTTGAAAAGTTGGTATTGTTGATAAAAGTGTGGCATTTCCTATTATTATTGTTATTATTATTATTATTCGTCCGTCTACTTATTATTTTGTTTTATTTTCGAATTATACTTACCAATGGATCAACTTTAAGTCGTCTTACATGCGGTATACTTCGTTTAGTTCGTGCTATTGGAATGGCATGATTGATAAAATGATACTCAGATTTGGAGCCTAAAACCTATAAAACAAAACAAAATCAATATATTATACTTATTCAAATAGAGATTGGTAAAACGAATATTATTTTCCATAAATTATAAGTCACCACTACACACATATACGATTTTATTAGATATATGTATACCCGGTGACAATGAATACAGGTTACAAGCCATAATTTCTTCATTTTCCGAAGAATATTCATCAAAATTTGGATATTAACATAATAAGATTCGTTATATGGAAAATTATGAAAAACCAATAATTTTGTGCATATAAATCGAAGAAAAATAATCACTGAGTATTTCTATTCGGTTACAATCAAGAGTGCATGGTGCTAAAATTAATCTATTTCAATTGGATTACAATATTCATTTGTTTCAACCCCAAATCATGGCCAACTATAGTTCCAATCACGGTCTTATAGACAGGTCTTGACACTAGTAGTAGTGGGGTGAACTCTTACGTTGTAAGACTTTAGTTACTAAAATTCCCACAAGGAGCGTCATAGTAGAGGAGGCCAACCAGAGACAACTGTGTGGGAAAAAGACAACAACAACAAGTTTTTGCTGTTGTCACTTTCTCGCACAGTTGGCCTCCTCTACTAAGACGCTCCTTGTGGCAATTTTAGTAACTAAATTCTTACAACACAAGAGTTTACCTCTACCAATGATAGTAAGATAGCAAATGATAGCAGTGTCAAGACCTGTCTATAAGACCGTGGTTCCAATAAACTTTTGCAGCTTTTTCAGAAATTTCGATGAAAAGCAAATTTAATGCCCAATATGATAATGAGAGTAGTGAAAATATACCATCCGATTTAAAATAGCAAAGTGAATGTCGCTTCCGGTAAAACAGGAAGTGATATTCATTTCAAAATTATCTTAAATTCTGTATATTCTTTGAAAAATGGAAACGTTACAGTTTGTAGCCTGTTTTCATCGTCACCGGGTATACCGAATTATATAGCTGATATGTGTCACTTTAAAGAAACTTATTACATACGAATAAGAGGATCTTTTTATTTTATATAGGTGGGTGTTTTTGGATGGGGGAGTGACAAAAAAATTGCTCATATAATCCAGAAAATGCTGAGAAAGAGGAGACGAAAAAATTAATAATAAATCAAATTGGAACTGGGATATTAGGAATATTGGCACAAATAAAAATAATTCGATTTTAATTATTAATAATGCAATCAATAATAATTTACAATCACGGTTATACTAATTGACGTCAAAATAGCTACCCACTAGCTCTAAAATAGATACATGGATCAAAACAAAAAAAAAAGGAACGATAGGAAGAAAACAACTCGCTCAAATGATCAACAAACAATTAGATTTGAGATTCCAATCGAAATATTTTGATTAGAAATAAAAAAACTAATGTTAAATTTAAAATATTTATATAAGTACGTATGTCTTGTTCAATTCAAAATGAATAAAACATCTCTACCTATAAAAATATATGGATGGGAATTTTTATTATTATTATTAAAGGCTGACTTTAATTTTTCTATCTATTCAAAAAATCCAATATCTAAAGATAATAATATTTTGTTACAATTGCATATTCAATATTTTATTAAAATAGCGATATTCAATTCAATTTAGATGGAGAAATTGGATTTTGTAGTCCCATCAAGTTCGTACAGTATAATGAAATTTGGTCAAAAACTAATTTGCTATATAAGAAAATAGAATTTTTGTCGACATTAACAAGCTCTATTCAATTCGAAATATCAATTTCGCTATATTTAATTAATAATTAATAACAAAAAAATTTAACCATATATCGATTTTAGCTAGTTGTTTTAAGTTTAATAATCCAATATTTTCTATATAACAGATGATAGATAGATAGTAAAAGTTAATAGAAACCAATTGATCCCTAATAAATAATTTATTAATTTGTCGATTTGAATTATAACAGCTGTTACATATAACAAAAATGTTTGTTTTTTTTTTTCGAGGAAATATAAGAAAACTTACCGGTCCCATATTAATGAAACCATTTCGAAATGCCACATTTTTCGCTTCTTCCAAATCAACATTCCGTCGAAAACGTACCAAGAAATGATTTGTAAATAAATCTGTACAATTTGTTAAATTAATACAGATTGCCGTTGTCGTTATTAATAATAGCAATAGATTATGCCTCCAATATAGAGGCATCGTCTACGACACAACTTCTAATACTGGATGATAACGACGACCACCACGACGACGACGACGGCGACGCTACACCATCATCGTTATTATCAAACCAACAACAACATATCAATGCGGCGCAACTCCGTCCCTGTCTGACGTCATTCACCATTGATTTTCAACGGGGGAGAAAAAAAGTATTACTGTAAAACCAATAATACGTTGTTGTTTTTTTTTTTCATTATATTCAATATCAATACAAGAACAATAAAGATAACTATCATTATCATTGATGTTGATAAAATTTAACTGCAAGTTACGACTCGCCGAATACGCAACATTCATGAAATTCCATTGATAAAATATAAAATTTTCGTTTTATTAATTTTTTTCTAACTTCCCAAATCTCCATCCAGTACCGTAACAAGGACGTGGTGAAAGAGGCACCCGTCACGGCTGCACTTGGGGTTCAGGGCGCAAAAAATGAACGATACGCACCCGATTGAGAGTCTATAGCCTTTGCTTTTACAACTATTATAGAACCGTCATTAATTTATCATAGTATGAGACAAGTGAGTGGCACATTTCAGTAAAAATAGTACAGTTTAAAACAAAAAATTTGACTTGTTACTAAAAAACGGATGGAAATGGGAAATTCTTTGATTTTCTCCTTCACTTGTTCCATGTTTCGAGGATTCCAACAAGTTGTAGACCTGAAGTATCCTTGGTCTCAAGGAGCTATAGAAGATTCACATTTGAGAGGGCATGCACTGATCTAAGTTTTAGAATTATCTACACTCCACACCTCACCGTGACAGCCTTTTAAGTAAGGGTATTGCGGTGAGATGCGGTAGACGGAGGGCTCCAAAACTTAGCTCCGTTCATTCAATCTCAAATGTGAATCTTCTATACTAATATGATTGTTGCCACTAGCTTGTTTGACAGTACGAAGGAGACGTTACACTGAAATGATTTTACTGGTCAATATTGGGTTATGTCGAGGCGTTAGTTAGACAACTTGCCATGGGCACTTTATATATCCTACATTACGGCACTGTCTCCATCTAATAATTAATGTTATCCTTCGATTGTAAGGATCAATTCGAAATCTTGATCTTTTATCATTTATAATCTTCAATTGTTATTAACAAAAACAAAAAAAAAATGCATTCTCTTTCTATATAAAGAAGAATTAATTGATAAAAACTAAGAGAAAATTTTTTTGTCATACCCAAAATAAATTTCCATAAAATACTTAAAATAACAACGATTAAGATAACAAAGAAAAACAATTCAAAAATTAATCAAAAAAAAAAAAATGTAAAATAAGAGAAAAATGTCTTTATACAGGATGTCCGGGAATTACGTACAAATAATTTGAGGGGTGATTCTACCTAGAGTCAAAAATATGTAACACTTTACCGTAAGCTCAATATAGAGCCTTAAATTTGATTTTTTTCTAAAGAAAATTAGCCAATACATTATTTGGTATAGAAGCAATTGTCCTCAAATTTTGTACACTCGTTTGTAATGATAAAATGTACCAACACACGAAATTTGGTGAAAAAATGGATAGCCCTAAAGGGCCTAGGGCACTATGGTCATCTATCTATAGATGACCCTTTAGGAATATCCATTTTACAACAAATTTCGTGTGTTGGTACATTTTATCATTACAAACAAGTGTACAAAATTTAAGGACAATTGCAATTGTAAAAAGTGTTACATATAGACTTGTCCCATTATTTTTAAGTGTAGAATCACCCCCTAAATTGTTTGCATTTCCGGACATCCTGTATACTTATTAAATGAAATTTACACCCAAAAATCGGTATCTATATACAAAAGGATTAGAAATTCATATAAAGTAAACATTTTTTTTTTTTCGGTAATAAAAGGATAACGAAATTAGTTTTTTGTTTCATTTACAACGACGTCAAAGAGCAGGTATATTTTTAGATAATTCCCCAATTTATTGCTGAATAAAAAATGGTAATCAATTTGATTGTGTTCGCAACAATTTTTTCCACCATCTTATCTGGAATCGTATCAGCTGAAACAAGTAAAAATTATTATCAATAAAATCAATTCTAAACTAATTCAATCAAATATAATGTTATGTTAGATAAAGTGGTTTGTTATCATGGTACATGGTCGACTTATCGCACCGGTAATGGTAAATTTACAATTGAAAATATCAATCCGAATTTATGTACACATCTAATATATTCATTTATTGGTATTAATGATGATGGTACAATCAAATTATTAGATGAATATCTTGATATTGGTATTAATAATTTCGAACGTTTCAATAATTTAAAACAACAAAACCATAATTTAAAAACACTAATAGCTATTGGTGGTTGGAATGAAGGTTCAATTAAATTTTCAACAATCACTAATGATCAAATGAAACGTTCAACATTCATACAAGGTGCTTTGAATCTATTGAAAACTTACAATTTTGATGGTTTCGATTTAGATTGGGAATATCCAGGACAACGAGGTGGTTCAACTAGTGATAAAGTTTGTTATTTGGAAATTGATGATTGTTTTGTTTGTTGTTGAATTATTAGAATTTTTAGGAAAATTTCGTTAAATTAATCCAAGAATTTCGACAAGTTTTCGATAAATATGGTTATCTCCTAACAGCAGCTGTAGCAGCTAGTGCTAGTAGCGTTGATATCTCCTATAATGTACCAGCTTTATCGAAATATCTGGATTTTATCAATGTGATGGCATATGATTTACATGGATCTTGGGATGGTGTTACTGGTCAAAATGCACCATTAAAAGCATCTAGTGCAGATCAAACTGTCACACAAAAACTATCAAATGTTGTAAGTATTTGTTGTTTCTATTTATTTTTCCTTACCGAAATATTCCCAATTAAAAAAAATGTTTTTGTTTTTTTTTAAGGAAGCTGTCATTCAAGGTTGGATCTCTCGCGGTGCTCAACCAGAGAAACTCGTATTAGGCTTAGGCCTTTACGGTAGAAGTTACACTTTGAGCGACCCAAATAATCATGGAGTCGGAGCACCAACTTCAGGTGCTGGTCAACACGGTCCTTATACTCGAGAAAATGGCATGTTAGGATATAATGAAGTATAACATTGTTAATAAATTCGTACGATTCATTGTTCAATTCTAGAGATATTCTTTTAGATTTGTGAGGCACAATCGAATGGCGATTGGACTATAGTTTGGGATGATGAGCAAAAAACACCGTACATGTTCAAAAACAACCAATGGGTCGGTTATGATGATCCCAAATCGATTGCAATTAAAGTCGAGTATGCTAAACAAACGAAATTAGGTGGTGTTATGGTTTGGTCGATTGAAACTGACGATTTCTTAGGCAAATGCGGCACGAAATATCCAATTTTAAATGCAATCCAAACGGCTCTTAGGGTAAAATTTTTGCATATCAGATTACATCTATACATAAATCTTGATATAATATTCACAGGGAATCTCTGATGAAAACCAATCAAATAATAATAATAATAATAACAAAGGTTCTAACAATAGTAACTCCAATGTAACAACAACAACTACAACAAAAAAATCCAATCAAGGCAAAGTGGATCCATCTCAACTGTGTCAAGTAGCTGGCTATATACGTGATCCACAAGATTGTTCAGTTTTCTATTATTGTTTACCATCTACTGGTAGTTTCATCGCATTACGACAACAATGCAATTTTGGATTAATGTTCGATCCGAAACATAATGTTTGTAATTATCCATTATTAGTTCAATGTTAATTGGTATCTATTAAATGATGAGTCAATAAATTACTATATCGATTTTTGTTATCTTGAAATTGTTCTCCTTTAAAAAATCTTATCAATTATCATTGGTTATCAATCTAAATTCAACTACATATATATATATAGCTAAAATAATTATGATAATTGTTACTAAAAAATAATTATCGCCAAAAATACATCGAAAAATGAAGATTTTATCGATCAACTTACTATTACTCGCAATTTGCTGCTTAACAACTGGATCTCCAGGTAAAACTCTACCATAATAAATTTCATCGAAATTGACTTGCATAATTAATAATAAATATTAATTAATTGTAAAATTATAAATATAAAATCAAACAAACATAACCTCAATAAAAATTGTGCAATAAAAACAAATGAAGTTCGAAGTTTAATCAAAGGATTGCTTCTTTATTCAAATTAAAACTAAATATCCCTATAATTATTACTAATTAAAAATTCAAATTTCTAACCTATGAAAATAATTTTCAAATTATTTTGAAATTGCAGCTATTGTTTGTTATTATGCCAGTTGGACGATTTACCGTAATGGTAATGGTCATTTTAATGCATCAAATATCGACCCAAATCTATGCACCCATATCAATTATGGTTTTGTTGGTTTGAGTGATAACAATCAAGTTCAAGTTTTAGATGATTGGGAAGCTTTCGGCTTGAGTATTATTATTATTACATAATTTTCTATTAATTTAATTTAATTGTTTTGATTTCTTAAAGATGGTATTGAAAGTTTGATTGATCTAAAACGGGTAAATCCGAATTTGAAGATCCTATTGAGTATGGGTGGTTGGAATGAAGGTTCTGAAAAATATTCGAGATTATCAGCTGATCCGAATAAACGACGATCAATGATTGAATCGGTTATAGAATTTGTGAATAAATATAATTTTGATGGTTTCGATTTAGATTGGGAATATCCAGCACAACGAGGTGGCGATGAAACAAATGATAAAGTATTGTTGTTTTGTTTTTCTGATTATTTATGTGGAGTTGTAAATTTATTGTTTGTTTTTGCATTAGGAAAATTTCATTTTACTTTTACAAGAATTGAAAACGGCTCTAAATGCCGAAAATAAGATTCTAACAGCGGCAGTTGCTGGTGGTATTCAATCGACTGATACCTCTTACGATGTCAAAAGAGTATCGGAGTGAGTTATCAATTCAAGTTAATTGAAATAAAATTGATTTTATCGACAATTTGTAGGAATTTAGATATGATTAATGTTATGGCTTACGATTTTCATGGGGCTTTTGAGACTTTCGTCGGTCATCATGCACCATTGTATCCATCATCTTTAGATAAAACCCCCGAACAACGACAACTTAATGTTGTAAGTATATCGATTATTGGAAAACAATAATTCTATGATTTGAATAATTTTTATAATAAGGCTGCTGGCATTCAACATTGGATCGAGATGGGTGCTGATCCATTAAAATTGAATTTGGGTGTCGGTACATATGGTCGTGGTTTTACATTAGCCAATACATCGAATAGTGATTTATATGCACCGGCTTATTCTGGCAATCTACCAGGACCATATACAAGTCAAGATGGCATAATTGGTTATAATGAGATTTGTGAATTTTATTATGATTGGCAATATATATGGGATGATGAACAAAAAGTACCACATATTCTATCGAATAATCAATGGATTGGTTATGATGATGAAAAATCGATGGCGATCAAAATGGATTTTGTTAGGAATTTACGAATTGGTGGTGTCATGGTATGGTCATTGGATACCGATGATTTTCGTGGAGTTTGCAATACAGGTAATAATTATCCGTTATTACGTGTCATCAATAATAAATTGAACAATTGAAACTATGTATGGACAAAAATACAAATAAATGATTGGAATTTTATCTATTATTTGTTTTTATTATCCGATTCTCATACAAAAATTCGACATCATCATTATAAATAAATTCGAAACTACATCTAATGGTGAATATATTCGCTCATGATATGGAGTAGCGGATATTTCTTACCGCAAATACCGTGGAAATCGTCTGTGTCCAACGACCATACCATGAGACCGCCCAAATTTTTCGATCTAGCAAAATCGACCTAAATAAATCAATACAATAAATAAAATTAACGATTATTTTAAATAGAAATTAATCACTTTAGCTTTAATTGATCTTTCATCGTCATAACCGATCCATTGTCCATTATTCACTTTATGCGGTACTTGTTGTTCTGCATCCCAAATATATTGCCAATTTTGATCGAATGCACAAATTTCATTATAACCGATTGTGCCCATTTGTCGGGTAAATGGACCAGCCTCACCACCACCATAAGTCGGTGCATACAATGATGTATTCGATGGATTAGCTAATGTGAATGTTCGACCATAAGTACCTAAACCGAGATTCATTTTAGATGGATCCGCACCTAAATCTAACCAATACTGAATTCCGGCAGCCTTTTTTTTTTAAATAAATTAATTAATAAAATAAAGCACTATATTGTCATTTATTCGATACTTACAACATTTAATTGTCGTTGTT
Organism: Zonitis immaculata; assembly: GCA_037414775.1. Classification (NCBI taxonomy): domain Eukaryota; kingdom Metazoa; phylum Arthropoda; class Insecta; order Coleoptera; family Meloidae; genus Zonitis; species Zonitis immaculata. The sequence goes on from JAZBGX010000259.1 coordinate 22,425, forward strand.
CTGGGGTTTTATCGAAACTTGATGGATATAAGGGGGCGTAGTGGCCGACGAATGGCTCAAAAGCACCATGGTAATCGTACGCCATTACGTTAATCATATCGAGATTTCTACAAGTTCCGATTGAATCATACATACATTTTATTTTGATCTGTTATAAACTTACTGTGATACAGCTGGGACATTATAAGATATATCGATTGATTGGATACCACCGGATACTGCAGCTGTTAAAATATAACCTTTAGCATTCAAAGCTGCTTTTAATTCGCCCAACCAAATCACAAAGTTCTCCTACAATTCAAAACTTTTATTATTGAAATATAAATTTGGATTAAAGGGAATATAAGTCACTTTATCATCATCATGACCACCGCGTTGCCCCGGATATTCCCAATCTAAATCGAAACCATCAAAACCGTATGTTTGTAAATATTGTAAAACACTTTGGATATTATTCGAACGTAATTGTGGATTAGCTGCAACTATCGAATATTTATAAGAACCTTCATTCCAACCACCCATACTAGCTAGGATTTTTAAATTCGTATTTAACAATTTTAAACTCATCAAATGGTTGAGTTCATCTAGAAAAAAAATCGATATTTTTGTTATTTATTGAATTAATTCCGATATTTATTTATTTATTTACGTAAACCATTGAATTCCCAATCGTCTAATGTATTGACTGTACCATCTTCTTTGAGACCGAAAAATGCATACAATATGTGCGTACATAATGTTGGATCAACATTTTTAGCTGCGAATTTCCCATTGTCCGGACGATAAATTGTCCAACTAGTGAAATAACAAACGACATTTCCTGCAAATTTATTTATAAATGACAATGTTGCTGATTGATAGGTTGTTTTTTTTTTAGAATAAATACCTGCAGAAGTTGGGACTGTAGTGAAAGTTATTATTGAAATTAGTGTTATCAACAACAACACCCGCATTTCTCTAAATGTTGTTGTTTATTTTTAGGTTTTGTGTACAGTTTTATTGGTTGTGATCTGACTGCTAATTCAACTCAACATCCTTTTTATAACGACAAAGATAAAAATCTACAATAAGTCTTTATCTATTGTTTTTACTTAACATTGAGTTGTTTATTATTAATAAATGGTGCAATTTCGAGATGGTACAATGTGTTGTTCGATTCTAAATTGAATAATTATGATATTATCGATCCTATAGTGCCAAGTTTAATTCTAAAACAAATAATATTATTATACGATAAAATTCATGGAAATAATCAGTTCAAGTGGTATTTTACCTAAAATTCGATAGACGAATTAATTAATACAATAGTTAATTGTTGATCTTCGAGTGTATTTGTTTTGTTTGTTTTTTTTAAGCTGATGTCATAAATTTATTCGTCATCCTAAAGAGAAACAAAAAACATACAAACAAGCTCGTTTGTTTATTAAACTTTCTATAATGAATAAGAAAAAAGTTTCGATCTCATTTGAATTTCCAAATTGATTTCGACCGAATAAACGCAAAATTTCTGATTAGCAATATCAAAGTCATTGACAACTTTCGTTCAATAAACCCCAATGTATGGTTAAATCCAATTATTATGTTATATAGCTGGGATTTGCACGGAAATAATCGATAATTATAATCAGTAGATCTTCCGTTTTAAATCAATATTTGAACGAATATCGTTTTATCATTTAGTGCAAAATTTTTTTATCAAACATTCACCTGTTTCAAGTATTTTTGTGGAAATTCCGGAGCTGTTTTTTAGGCGAAAGTCAACCAAAAAAAAAGCCTGGCGATTATAAAAATCCCGATATAAATAAAAAATACACAACAACAACAACAGCACACGATGATCCGATTTATAATTCTCTTCATTACAATATCCGCAATAATTCCACGAAATTATGGAGCAACTGGTGATACAAACAAATATTTCTAATAAATAAAAAAATAATTGTAAATTTTCTAGATAAAATCGTTTGTTATTTCGCTAGTTGGGCAATGAGCCGTTCCGGTAATGGACAATTCCTTCCAGAAGACATCAATCCAAACTATTGCACCCATATCAATTATGCATTCGTCGGTTTGAACAATAACGGTACGTTAAAGATTTTAGATGAAGAAATCGATATTAAACAAAACGGTTTACAACGAATTAGTAATTTGAAATGGATAAATCCAAAGTTGAAAGTTTTATTGAGTATTGGTGGAGCTGCAGCTGATCCTAGTGTTTTTTCAACAATCGCTGGTGATTTCGAAAAGACCCAACTAATGGTCAAAAGTTCTATTGAAATGTTACAAACTTTCAATTACGATGGTATAGATGTTGATTGGGAATATCCATACGATCAAGATAGATTCGTTAATTTGTTGACAACAATCAAACAAGCTTTCGAATTGCACGGTTATCTTCTAACAGTTGCAGTCAATTCCATACCAGGCGAAGTGGGTGGTTATAATATTCCAGCTATGTCCAAGTAATTAATAGATGTGTGCAATTATAAACCTAAAATTCCAAACAAATTTCGTATAGAGTTTTAGATATAATCAATGTAATGACATACGATTTCCATCCAGTCTGGGGTGGGCAAGCTTTAGAAAATGCCCCACTTTATGGTGGTGTTGGCGAAAGTCAATGGCAACGTGAAAATCGTAATTGTAACGCTTCAATCATTTATTGGATCAATGGTGGTGCTGATCCACAACAATTAACAATCGGTGTACCATTTTATGGTCATACATTTATATTAGCTGATCCATTAAATCATGATTTGGGTGCACCAACTTGTGGTCCCGGTCCAAATGGTCCATATACAAATAATCCAGGTAGTTTGGGTTATAATGAAATTTGCGAATTCCATCGTAATGGTACAATGGAATTTCTAAATGACATGAAAGTACCATATTTATATGATGGTACATTATGGATTGGTTATGATAATTTAGAATCTGTTAAATTGAAAACGGAATATGCTAAACAACATAATCTAGCTGGTGTTATGATATGGTCGATAGAAACGGATGATAAACATGGTTTTTGTGGTGACAATTTTGCCCTCCTAAAATCAATCAATACAGTCATCAATAATTGAATTAAAAAAAAAACAACAATCATTTTATCAAATTCTTATCAATCTTATCAATATTTTATATAAATACCGTAACTTTTATTTCGTAAAATAAACTGAAAATCGGAATGAGAACAATATTCATAATTTCTTTATTCGTCCTGCCATATTTTATTAAAGGAGCAAATACAAAACTACTAAAGACAATGAATAATATTATCAAGCCTTACCAATAGAATTCTACCAGCAGTTATTTCTTGATTCTTCCGGACTAGTTTATAGGGATTTTCACAGGAATAAATTAACAGCAAAAAAACACAATTTACAGAAAAATTCTTGTTTTCTTTTTGTATAATCCAAAACTATTCCTTCAAAGATTAACTAAATTATAATTATAATTATATTATTAATATTATCATTATTATTATTATTATAGTTATGATTCAGAGATTGAAATGATTGTAATAAATACAATTTTTTTTTCTTTAAAAAAAAAATAGTAAAAACGGAAGAGAAACGCAACAAAAAGTAATTGAAAATTACGACTCTTAGAAAGCCCCAGCTCTAAATTACATTTAACTGTATAAATCATCTTCAGGATCATCTTGGAAATTACCCTGATCATTACCAGTACCACCAGTTGGATTCTGACCTGAATTACTAGCTGGAAAACGGAAATTAGTACCGAAACCGCGGGATTGTTGTAATGTTTGTGCAAACATTTCATATTTTCTTATATCATTATCAGATACAGAACGGCGTGCAAAACGCATAGCTTCCTCGAAATGAGCTCGTGTTATTTCTGGTACAGGATCTTCTTCATCCAACTAAACACGATTTAAAAATAAATAAATAATTCATCATATAAATTCAAATTAATAATAAATTTTACCTCCATAGCAGCAATATTTGGATTTGTAGCACGTTCACGTTCTCTCCGAATTTCCGTTTCAATACTTTGACGTATAGCTAATTTACAAGCTCTTTGACATATTTCAGTTAAATCAGCACCTGAGAATCCATGTGTAACTTTTGCAATATAAGTTAAATCGACATCTTTTGCTACTGGTGATTTACGTAAATTAGCTTTAAATATTGCCTCTCGTGATTTTTCATCAGGTAATGGTATATAAATCAATTGATCCAAACGACCAGGTCTCAAAATTGCCGGATCAATTATATCTTAAATTTAAATTAACAAATAAAATATTAACAATAATTCCATAAGAACTAATTTAATTATAATAATATATTACCAGGTCTATTTGTCGCACCAATAATGAAAACATTCTTTTTGGCTCCCATACCATCCATTTCAGTTAAAATTTGATTGATTACTCTATCGGCAGCACCACCAGCATCACCAACATTGCCACCTCTAGATTTAGCAATTGAATCCAGTTCATCAAAGAAAAGAACACATGGCGCAGCTGATCTAGCCTACAATCAAAAACATTTATATGTATAATTATTCGTATTTCTTTTGTTTATAGAATATTACTTTGTCAAAGATGTCGCGAACGTTAGCTTCTGATTCACCAAACCACATAGTCAACAATTCCGGTCCCTTAACCGATATAAAGTTGGCTTGACATTCATTAGCTATAGCTTTAGCTAGTAATGTTTTACCACAACCAGGCGGTCCATAAAATAGTACACCACGCGATGGTTGCATGCCGAATTTCAAAAATTTATCTGGATGTTCAACAGGATATTGTACCAATTCTTGTAATTCTTTTTTAACATTTTGTAAACCTCCAATATCATTCCATGTAATATTTGGTACTTCAACAACTGTTTCACGTAATGCACTTGGACTACTTTTAGTCATTGCATAACGGAAGTTCTCCATACTAACGGCTAATGAATGTAATACTTCAGCATCAATTTGGTCGTCATCCAAATCAATTAGATCCATTTTTTCACGTATCTGTTGTAGTGCAGCTTCTGAACACAATGATGCTAAATCAGCACCAACATGTCCGTGTGTTTCAGCAGCAATTTGTTCTAAATCAACATCATCAGCTAATTTCATATTTTTCGTATGTATACGTAATATTTCTAAACGGCCAGTAGCATCCGGTATACCAATATCAATTTCACGATCGAAACGTCCAAAACGACGTAATGCTGGATCAATTGAATTTGGACGATTTGTTGCTGCCATAACAATAACATGTGAACTTTTCTTCATACCATCCATCAATGTTAATAATTGTGATACGATACGACGTTCAACTTCACCATGTGTTTTCTCACGTTTAGGTGCTATAGCATCCAATTCATCAATAAATATTATGGCTGGTGAATTTTTATCAGCCTCTTCGAATGCTTTACGTAAATTGCTTTCCGATTCACCAGCTAATTTACTCATAATTTCCGGACCGTTTATCAAAAAGAAAAATGCACCAGTTTCATTAGCTACAG
>JAZBGX010000260.1:9953-24681 GCA_037414775.1 Zonitis immaculata
AGATCTTCAATAAATACAATCGTAATAATAATACAGAAGATAGAACAACAACTGACGCGATAATGCCAAATGAACAAACGACACTCGATTATAATCAAAGTCTATCTAATGATGATGCAACAAATGTACCAATAATAACATCAGCAACAACAGTAACAGCGCCTACAACAACGGAAGCTAATCGAATAGACAATGATGATTATAGTGAAACAGGAACGATGAGTGATATTTTAAAAAGTGACATGGACTATTCACAACGTGTCTCTGATTTGACATCATCAGCTAAAAATGATTATGGTTTGTTTAAGAATGTCCAACCGACAAGTAGTCGACGTATACCAAATCATTTCACAATATCCACCGATGATCCAATTCTACCGATTGAAGCTTTCTTTCCGAATCTGAAAGACAACCCGAAATCATAAGAAGATTCCGTATAAACTGTTTGCGTAATTCAATTATTATTGCAATAATTATAATTTATTTAAGTAAATAATTTATTTTTGTAAACTTTCTGTAATATATAGTTTATTTATGTATTTATATATGAATTGAATTTATTCAATCGACACCGTACTTTGCATGTCTGATCGATAATTTTGCACAATTATGAAGCTCCTTATCTAACGGATCTGGAAAAATCCAACGAAATCAAATGAATAATTAGAATTTAGTTAGCACTTACAGATTTTATGTTGACCAATAATTGGATAGAAAATTGGTAAAATTATCGGATTGGAGCAAATTAAAACATATGGCGAATTACTTTCACCATTCGGATATTGTCTCTTATAATTGTCCTGATCTAGACAATCTTCAACGTAAACACAACCCAATAAACAACTAGTTGGATATTCACGTGGAAATTTCAAACTATTATCTAATACCAAAAAATTCGATAATTACAATATTTATTCACATATTATATTAATCGAAAAATGATCACCATCATAATAATGACGATAGAAATCTTCTAAAGCCGAAATTTCATCTTCATCGGGACTTTTGGCAGCTGCTGCGATCCATAAACGACCACGATGATTTGTTTTCCAACTACGACCTTCATGCCTTCAACAAAAACACAATAATAATAATAATAATAATAGTTTTATTTTGAATATCAAGAGTTACTTTTTAACGCCAGCAACTAAAAGACTAGCATAAGGCTGATGTAAACTCAAACATAATCCATAATCACTATTCGCAATAACATCTTCATCGTAAATCTTACCATAGTCGATAATTTGGGCACGATCATCTTCATTATCAAGATCGACTTCAACACCGCGAGGCTTCTTATGACGCATCTGGATCAATAAATCTACCAAATCGTTATTATTATTCTAAATAAAACAAAGAATATTATTACATAAATACAAAATGGTCGACATAAAAATAAATTATTATTACTGATATTGGGTTGATGTGTGTTTCTCTTTGAAGTTTTTTGTATAATTTTTCAACATTCACCAAATGTTTCTTGACGTCTTGATGGAGTTTCTGTTTGATTTCCAAATCTTCAGCAGTAGTTTCGATAATTTTGCGTGTTGCAAAATCTAAAGCAACAACAATTTTACGTTTATCTTCTGTTTTTGTATTATTTTTGGTTGTTTTAAAATAATCATTATCATCATCGAATACTTTATTCTCTTTATGTCTAGAATTCGATTAAATTCAATCAATGATTTTCATTTATTTATTTGTTCAACTATGTTTACCTTATATTCGATTTTTTATTATTATTCTCAAAAACTTCATCTCCCATTACAGAAATCTGTAAACGAACAAAAAATGAAATTTAAGAAAGTCTTGTTTTTTGAATTACTCAATAAAATTACAGGTTTGCCACAAAAAAAACAAGGACCTGGACCTTCTTCGATACAATGAATACGTCCACAATTCAAACAATTATTCATGAATTCGTGAATCTGCCCTTCACAATCACACTCGATTCTACCTTCAGATTTCTTTTTTCTCTCTTGGAATGTGTTCAAATTACTGAATTTTTTTTTGCCTTTCTTTGACGTTGTTGGCTGTTGTTGTTGTTGTTGATATTGTTGTTCATCAAATTTGGATTGAATATTCTTTGATTGGGATCCTTTATTATTACCAAACAACAATTTACGAATTGATTCATAAGATGTTACATGACCGCTATTATTGCGATCTACGATACTTTCCATAAATTCCTCTAAATCTTCTTCATGTTTCATACCCTTAATGTACCTATAATTATAAAAGTTTCAGAGGAACAACATTTTTTTTTCTTCAAATCTAATAACTTACTCGACAATATCACTTTCAACTTGATTACCTAAAATCACTTTCAAATGGTTCAATATCACTTTATTTGAGGCCATTTTTGTTGTAAAATTGAATTTTTATTAAATTGTAAAACGAATTCGAACTTAAATTCAGATTTTCCATAAAATTTCCACCACATTTGACAGTTGCTATTAAAAAATTAGGTTAGGTTCGAGCTTTTTTTAGGTTAAGTGAATTTCTCATTGTTTTTATAAGTTTATACAAATTTATCTACAAATATTTAATAAACCGACACTAATTTGTGTCGAATTATTCGTTAATTGGCCAGTACTCTATTATTCCATTTTAATTATTTTAAAAGTAATAATTTTAAAGCCCCTCCGGCTCCGGATTACTTATGTTTTCGTCAATGTCTGAAAAAGACTATGCCCCGCTTAGTTCAGCTTGTGTACGTGCTCTACACGATAAATTATATGATAAACGTAAGACTGCGGCTTTAGAAGTCGAAAAGTAAGTTAGCATTGTAATATTTTTTTTTTATAAGCGAATTGATTGGTTGTTTTTTTAGAATGGTAAAAGAATTTGCTGCTGTCAAGAATACAGGCCAAATTAAACGTTTATTGAAAGTATTAGGACAAGATTTTGCTTTATCACAAAATCCACATGCCCGTAAAGGTGGTTTAATTGGTTTAGCTGCGGTTGCAGTTGGTTTAGGAAAAGTTGAGTTTAGAAAATTCAATCGTGTCGGTTTAGCAAATTATTCTTGTTTCAGGATACAGCATTTTATACGGAAGAGTTGATAAAACCTATCTTGAGTTGTTTTTCTGATCAAGATTTACGTGTACGTTATTATGCCACTGAATCGCTTTATAATGTTGCTAAAGTTGCTCGTGGTGCTGTTTTGCCGCATTTCTCGGAGATTTTCAGTGCTTTAAGTAAAATCGCCACCGATCCAGATCAACATATTAAAACAGCCTCAGAAACTCTAGATCGACTATTAAAAGTATCTAAATTTATTAAAAATTTGAAAATGTATTATTATAGAAAACTATATTTTTAGGATATTGTAACTGAAAGTAGTTCATTCGATTTGGAAGGATTCATGCCGATGTTACGTGAACGGATTTTAACAAAATCAACATTTGCCCGTCAATTCATTATATCATGGATATCCGCTTTAGATATGGTACCTGATATCAATCTAATTTATTATCTACCAGAAATTTTGGATGGTTTATTTATAATATTGGCCGATACGAATTTGGAAATAAAGAAAATGTGCGAAACTACACTATTCGAATTTTTGCGTAATATCAAAAGTGATCCAACCAAAGTTGATTTCCCAGCAATGATCAATATTCTAATTGAACATGCCAAAACCAAAAACGACGAACTAGTTCAAGTAAACAACACAACAATCGATTAATATAATTGTTTGATGGTCATTTGTTTTTTTTTTTTTTTCAGTTTGTCGCTATTACATGGATTAAAGAATTCGTACAAATATCCGGCCCTGTAATGTTACCGTATATGTCCAATATTTTTACAGCTGTTCTACCTTGTTTAGCCTACGAATCAGAAAGTCGGAGAAGTATCCTTCATTTTTTTCTTTCTTTATAATTCAAGTCTAATTGATAATTTCTAACCTTAATTCAGAAATAGACATCAAAGAAACAGCGACCGCCGTCAATTTTACATTAATGAAATTGATAACAATAACAGATGAAGATCGGCAATTTATCAAAACCGAAAATGTACAACAACAACCATTAGATTTGGGTAGTGTTGTTGATGTTCTAACACAATATTTAACCAATAATTCAATACAAACAAAAGTAGCAGTTCTAAAATGGATACATGATTTATATATGAAATTACCAGATGAGGTAATCACAATTATCTATTCATTAATTATGAATTATTTCCAATAATCAATTTTAGATGGGTAATTATATTGAAGTAATATTCCCAGCTTTACAAAAAACCTTATCTGATCCATCCGACCAAGTTGTCCAACAATGTTTGGTTGTTATAGCGGAAGTTATATCTTCGCCTAGTTCGAAGAATATCCCACAAAATGATGGTAGATCATTCATTCATTTATTTTAATTTTATCGTATAATTTATCAATTTTATTGTTGTTGTAGTGAAAATTTCGGGCGACAATACAAAAAATCCTTATTATAATAAATTTCTAGTAAGTTTATTGCAATCGTTCAATATTGATAGGAAATTATTGGATGACAGAGGCTCATTCATTATACAACAATTGTGTTTATTACTTAATGCTGAAAATATTTATCGTACATTAGCAAATATTTTATTGAGTGAAACAAATTTGAAATTTATACGTTTAATGGTTGAATATCTTAATAGGATTTTATTGACATCATCAGAATTATTTGATTTAAGAAATCAACTCAAAGATCTAAACACACAAGTATGGAATTATTGATTTCTATCTGTTTTTTATTGAATGGAAAATATTTTGATTTCAGGAAAGTTGTTCGTTATTTTGTTGTTTATATGAAACGTGGTCGTACAATCCTGTTGCAACAGTCGGGCTGTGTTTATTAACGCAAAGCTATTCGCACGTTTGCGATTTAATTAGGCATTTGTAATTATCCCAAATTTATTTTATTTGAATCTAACAAGTGTTTATTATTGATTGAGGTTATGTTGGTTTTACATTGGAAAAAAAAAACACAACATAACCTCAATCATTTCCTTAGAATAGTTTTTCAATTTTATCCATCATTTGTATTTTTAGTGGTAGTTTGGAAGTGACGGTTGATTTTCTAGTGGAAATCGATAAATTAGTGCAATTAATCGAATCGCCAATTTTTGCCTATCTACGATTGGAATTATTACAAGTACCATGTGATAGAAATTTAATACAAGCTTTATATGGATTATTAATGTTATTACCACAAACTGAAGCTTTTCATACATTGAAAACACGTTTAAATTGTATACCAAGTCTACATTTGCATTGTGATGATAGGTAAAGAAACATTCTCATTGGCGAATGTTAATTTTATTTGCATAATTAAGTAAATTATTTTAGGAACATTCCAGCCAAAGCGATAGCTGAATGCAAGAAAAATATCGATTTTGAGCGGCTATTAAGACATTTCATTGAAGTTCAACAGAAATTTAATGAATATAGACGAGAAAGTCGAGCTAAAGAATTGATAAATATCGAAAATGACTTGAATAATTTAGAAATATGAATTAATTTGAATGATTTAAATAAAAAAATTCTCTATTGCATCGGAATGATTATAATTTAGCGAAACTTACGTTATTATATAATTTATAAATGCTTTTATTATTTTTTAATTCCATCTTTTTGTTTTCTATTCTTTTTTGAGTCTTTTTCTAAATCAATTGGTGCCGGCTTAACAAATGGAATAAGATCTTGATACTCTTCAGGCATGAAATCTCTCAATATTTCCGGTATTTTAATACCATTTTCAGTTTGATGTGTTTCCAATAATGCACAAATAACACGTGTTGTTGCACACATTGTTGCATTCAACATATGTACATAATCGGTGCTAGCATTCATTTTCTTCGTCTGTCCATAACGTACTAATAACCGTCTAGATTGATAATCTAAACAATTACTACAGGATACTAATTCACGAAATGCACCCGAAGCAGGGAACCAAGCTTCTAAATCTAATTTCTTTGCAGCAGCATTATTTAAAGCACCCGATACAATATTAACAATACGATATGGTATTTGTAAACTTTGACAAAATTCTTCTGCATTCGCTATCATCTCATCCATCATTTCCCATGATTTATTATCGAATGGTGATGTTATACAGAATTGTTCGACTTTTTCAAATTGATGTACACGGAATATACCGCGTGTATCGCGACCATGCGAACCAACTTCCTGTCGGAAACATGTCGATAGACCAGCATAACGTATTGGTAATGAATTTTCCGATAACCATTCATCACGATGATAAGCAGCTATTGGTTGTTCAGATGTTGCAATTAAATATTTCTCTTCAATATCACGATCATCAGCTTTCTCACTACCTTTACCAATTACTTTATATAATTCTTCATCGAACTGAGATAGTTGGGCTACTTCTTGCATTATTTCTTTACGCATGAAAAATGGTGTATATAGCGGTTTATAACCTTTTTTGCTCAATTTTCTTAAAGCTAATTGTATTAGAGCGTGTTCTAAGAATACAGCAGGACCAGTTAGATAATAACCACGACCACCGGATACTGTAGCGCCTCGTTCAGTATCAACACCTAAAATTTCAAAATTAACAATTTTCCAAAATCTACATTTTAGAGAATTACCATCGATCATATGAATTAAATCAACATGGGAATACTTTTTTTTCGTATTACAATCACCGAAAGTCCTTTCGACTTTATTTTCATCTTCATCATTACTAACAACAACTGAGTCGTGCAAAACATTTCCGATTTCTTTCAATGAAACATTACGCAGCTTTTCAACATCAACTAGTGCACCATCATTTTTCGTTATTGCATCATCAATCAAAACACGTACCTATCAAATAATAATTATTAATAAAAATTGTTGGAATATTAACACAAAATCTTACCTTTTTGATTTGATTTACTGTTAATGATTTCAATAAATCACTGGTAATACTTTCTAAATCTTTAGTGATTTCGTTAGGAACACTGCCATCAGTATCACCTTGTGGTTCTTTTTTCTTCATTTTCTCACCAATCTCTTTACTACAGAGATTTTTTAATTTATTTAAATTATCAGCTTTATGCCGTAATTGTCTCCATGTGGTATCAGCTGCAATAACTTTATCAACCAATTGTACATCTTTGTAACGTTTCCGTTGATTTTCACGTAATTTCTCCGGATCACCACCTTTATCTGTACGGAATAAATCCAAATCAAGTACCATTTTTTTTATGTTTTCAACAATTTCTTCTTACATTCAATGCTGATGTAATTGCCAACTAGGATTGCCGTGTCGGCAAAAATTGAGGTTAATCCCGCGATTAAAAGTCGCTCCATAACTAATATATAGCTAGTTCCATCTAAAATAATCACTTTTGAATAATAGCTTGAATTTTTGTTATAGATAGTTACAAAATTGTAGGATAGAAATAATAATTTTCGTAATTTGGATTTTGCTCTAATCAGGATTCATTTTTTCAATGAATTAGTCTAGTGAGTAGGGATTGATTGTTTTCTTGGAATATGCTATAGATCTATGTCGTCCTTGTGATTGAATGTAGCTCTAATTATAGCGCGAATTTCGAAATTTCGCAATCGTTTGATATACAATATTTTTCTATAACAATAATTGATTAATTAATTAATTTAAACATCAATATTGTAGTTAAATATGTAGCTAGATTGAGAGAAGTTGAACAACCTTATGCCTTTTAAAGAGGCCAATGACTTAACATTCCTGTTACACAAGAAAAAAAGGAAATGAATTAAAAAAAAACTGGAATTAAGGGCCGATATAAAAGCAGTTGGTTTCAGTTGAAAAACTCTCAGTGAATTGAAAACTTCATTATTTAAAATTTGAATCATGTGGAAGGTTTGTTTTTTTTTTTTTAATAAATTTGACTTATAATACCGACTTTCTGTATAAATTCTAGTTATTGATAATGTTTTCATTGGCCATTCTTGCGAACGCCTTTTTTTTACCATCGCAACAGCGTTTATCGTCATCCGTTTTTGTTGTAAATCCTGAAATATCCGAACGTTTGTCGAGACCAGTTGGCAATTTGAGAACAACCCCGCAAATCCAATATGGCACTTATCATTCGGGAAGTTATAATTATGGTAATTTGGGATTGGGTTGGCGTAATCCTAGTAATCTTGGTTGGCGTACGGGAAGTACCGTAAATAATGGAAATACGGCCAGTTATGGTTGGAAACAAGGTTAATACTATATGAGAAAAAAATAATAATAAAGGAAATTCATTAATTGGGTAGTTAAATTTTTTTATTGAGATAATTTAAGTTTTCATTGGAATTTCCATCAATCAAGGACAATTTTTTTTTTTTTTTGATTTATTAGAAACGATTGACAAATATTGATGGGATTTTACATTTTCTCAAACAATATCCAATTAGCAATATGAAATCATTTTTATTTGTAATTTTGAACAATTTTTTTGTTGCTTCAATTAATATTTAAATAAATAAATGAATTGTATTTCATACAAAAATTACCAAGAGAGTTTAATTTATTGCCAGTATTTGCGTTTCTTTAATACTTCCAAATTTGACTTTCCTACGATTATAAATAAGGTTGATTATGGGGCTGGTGGTAAAACTTGGACGACCCGGTACATATATCAACAAATTTCGGGCGAACATATCCAGTGTGTTTCCACCTTAATAAATATACAATTAGAATTTTATTCATTTAAAAATTGTTATTTTATTTTTTGTTTATCAAAAGGTGAAATAAATTAGAAAAATGTAAATCCAACCACGTGTCATAAATTGATTAGATCTCGTAGTAAACAAAAAATACTCTATAGAAAAAAATAATTGGATTTTAATTGAATTGCTAATTAAAACATAAACAAAAAAAATTACCAACTTTGATTGGTAGCGCTCTATTCAATAAAATTAACCAAATATAACGCCACATAGAAGAGAATCAATCATGAAGGATCTTTCTTTATAGTTTTGTTTATTTTTTGCCACCATCATGATTGATGACTCGATGACTATTGTAAAAAATCAACACTATATAATTATGATCATTAAATGATGTATTTTTCAATGACATCATCAATTGCTGGAAATTTTATTTACAGTGCAAATACAGCATGTCCCATTCGGAACGCTTCACTCAATTATAAAACAAATGAAATTCTATACAATGTCTTACATAAAACGAATCGATTGATCAATAATTTAAATTTGTAAAATTACATCTTTAGTTTTTTTTTTATAGATTTTATGTATAAAGGTAGATTGTTATTTGATGGGTCGCTCGGTATATGATTGCAAGAAGATCCCTATTCTTTGTTAATTAAATCTTTATGCTCGATAATCAACTCAAATTAAATCCCACAATTAGATAATTTTTAGTATAAAAAGGCAGGTATAAATAATGAAAGGTGTCATACTTAGTTGTTGAGATAAAATACTCTTTCAAAGTTATTACTACTGCAATTATTATTAATAATGGCGTTTAGTAGACGAATTTTCACAGTAAATTCCACAAAATTTATCAATTCATTACCAAATTCTTGTATTTTGTAGATAATCTTTGTAACAATAATGGTTCCAATTGTAATAGTGAGTGGCCTACCGTCACCATTCGGTTATCGTCCTGGCGGTGGTGGATTAGGAGGTGGTGGTGGATTTGGTGGTGGTGGCGGTGGTGGATTCGGCGGTGGTGGTGGATTTGGTGGCGGTGGTGGATTTGGCAGAGGAGGTGGTGGTGGATTTGGTGGTGGTTTTGGTAAAGGCGGCGGTGGTGGATTGGGTGGTGGTTTTGGTAAAGGAGGCGGTGGTGGATTCGGTGGCGGATTTGGCAAAGGCCATTTTGGATAAATTTTTACTTACATTTCTTACTTATAATCAAATCTTAATAAAATAACTCAAATAAAAGCTTCGTTTAAATTATTATTATTGACCCTGACATTCACACCTCAAGTTCGCATTTACTTAATTTTTTTTTAATTCATCAACTCGATATTCGACAAATGAAGTTATTGCACGTGTTCAATGTCACAGACATTATTCACTTTTTAGTTGATTATATAGTTTTTACAACGACCAAAATTTCCATAATTACCCCGAAACCCATATCTAAGCATTCAAATAATGGTTCAACTAGTTGTTCGAGTAATAAGAAAACATTGTATTTTAGAAGATATTCATTTTATTTCCAACAATTATACAGCATGAGTCACAAATGATTTTGCAGGTCTTATAACTCTGGCCCTAGTGGACGGAATGAAAGACACACTTGAGGTTTCAAAGTGTGATATCTATAGAGACCATGTTGGCGTTGAAACGGTTTCTCTAGTTTTTCGGGAAATGTGGAAAATCGATATTATATTTATAAGAAATAAGAATATTAACGTTTATTATTTCCTTCACTGGAGCTACAATAAATTATAGGGGACTATTGTTGAGATTGTTTTTAGCGACGAAAACGACGACCACCAAAACCAAAACCACCACCGATAATAAAACCACCACCAACAGCACCACCACCACCACCACCACCATAATAGGGACGGTGATGATGCCATGGCCGGCCATAACCATAACCATAGGGACGTGCAGAAATGATCGTTATACCGGGTGGTGGTCCCCATAGAGGTGGCGGTGGACCCCAAAAAGGTGATGGTACCGGTGTAGTGAACGTCAAACTCAACAACATCATTAACAACACCAATAACTAAATATATTTATAAAACAAAATCATTCCAATGAATTATATAAATAATTTCTTACCCGAAATTTTGGAAGAAGACTCATTTTGATCAAATATGGTGTGATTTTGAATCAGAATAAGCGGCAAATTTCATTTATATAGGTATACGTAATAATTCAAATCGCCAAGGTTGACAAAATTTTCAATTATACATAAAATGGGGAAATTTCTCATTTTATTTTTATTTACATTCGTATTTAGATAGTTATTGATCAAATTAACAGATTCTATACAAAAATCAATAATAATCGAATATATTTGTCGATTGTAGTCGAAATTTAAAAGATAGACTGTTACTCGAATTGATTCCAAACTCTCAATCTCTCTCTTTTTCTCAGAATTGAGGTTATGTTACTGATAACGACAGCCATTTTGATTCGAATAAGTTAAATTCGTACAAATGAACATCAATCTTGGAACGTGATATTTTTAATATTAGAAGAATAATAATTGCATTTCCTGTTTGTTATTGTTTTGTTATTATAATTTGGAATTATATCTTTGAAATAGGAAAAACCCTCGGTTTCAATAATTGAATTTTAATAATTGTGACGAGAATAATAAATCTATAAAATAACTATTTTTGTATGAAACTTGTCATCTTTATAGTCATCACCATCATCATCATCATCATCATCATCATCACCATCATTACATTTTCCAGAAGTAAAATCCTTGACCTTCCTTTGTGTCTCGAATTATTTTCAAATCATTAATAAAATTAAAAAAAATAAAAATAAAACCTATATAAAGCATATGTGAATTTATATTTTACTTTACAGTATTTGTTTTGTCATTGTTGTTACTTATTGCACCAACCTAATGAAGCTACCGATTGTAAGTAAATATTTAATATCTATTGGATTGAATGGATTGAAAATAAAAACAAAAAAAATATATACCAACTAGATACTTACTTTACTATACAGGGTCGTCCAAGTTTTACCACCAGCCCCACAATCACACTTATTTATAATCGTAAGAAAGTCAAAGTACTTGTAGCGCACATATATAAGTATCATATGAGCAAATTTCAGATGTTTACCCATGTAAATAAGGGTGATTTTGGGGGTGACGATGCAACTTGGACGATCCTGTACAATTGGATGATTTTTTTATTTGTCTACAGATATTTGTGTTTTGTTTTGTGGTTATATTATCTTCAACCAGCGCTAACCCAATTGCTTATTATGGCGGTTATAATAGAGGATATGGAGGCGGCTATGGTGTAGGTTATGGTGGCGGTTACGGTTCCGGATATGGCAATAGCTATGGCACGGGATATAGCGGTAATCACGGTCCTGGCTATGGTGGTGGTTATGGCTCTGGGTATGGTGGTGGTTACGGATCCGGTTATGGTGGCGGTTACGGTTCCGGATATGGTGGTGGCTACGGTGCAGGATATAGTGGTGGCTACAATAGAGGATATGGTGGTGGTTACAACAGAGGATATGGCGGTGGCTACAATACCGGATATGGTGGTGGATTTGGAATCGGATTCGGTCTTGGTTATGGTTATGGCAAATAATTTACTATACATATATAGATTCAAATGATGTACAACTATTTATTTTACAAATAAAATATATTTAATTGAAAAAATATGGTTTTTTTAGGTGTAAATTATTTGTTTTTCGATCTAATCCTCTATAATAATCCGTATAATCTTTGAAATAGATTTGTGGTTTTTGATTGTAAAATGGTGGTGGTAAATTTGATTTTAAACATGGTTGTTGGTAATGTTTCGGTAAATTCGGAACAGAATAAAACTGTTGTGGTCCAAAATGATCATCTATAGATAGAACCAATAACAATAATAAAATTATTAAAAAATCGAGATGGGTAATAAAATTTTTCAAAGTTGTTTTACCTTTTTCGAGGTCTTCTATTATGGGTTTTTCTAATAGTGACAAATCTACTACACCTTTATTTATTGCTATTGAATAACAATTATTTGAGTTGTTCAATAAAACAAATAGAATAACAACAAAAAGTTTCGACAACATTTTTGCAATTGGTAAGTAGAAATGGATTTTCGGTATTTATATAAATGGTATCTAGATGCATTCTTTGTTCATTCCTGTGACAATTGTGCCCTTCTGATGATGATAAGTCTTATCATAATACTTGAAAATTGTTGGAGCTGAACATTTATTAGGACGATCTTTTGTATGTAAATAGATGAGTCCTTCATTTGATAAAGACAATGAATCATTGACTTCTACGAAACAAAGAAATTCCCAAACTGTTTGTTTGTTTAAAAAAAAAAAAAAAACAATTATCAATTATAATTTAAATAAATTAAGAAATTACTTATAATTATAACGATTATTATAATTAATAATTCGTCATCATCATCATCATCATCATCAGCAACAATAATGTCAGTATGGGCAAGTATTTGATTATTATAAACAAAATCAAATTTTGACCTTCATATGTTTGATTCCTCTCATTGTCTCAGTGATGGACGACATTACCTATGGAAACTATATAAGAATTAATGGATCTTCAAAATCGCACAGTATTTTCGTGAATATTCATACAGCTGTCACTTCAGATACTTGAAGACGAAATTAAACACAATTATGAAATTGGTAAGTCAATATTTTATTTATTGATTAATTAATTAATTAATTAATTACAAGTATGTAAATGTGTTGTTGATTCCTTTTTTCTCTTTCAGTTATTTGCTGTGTGCTTGTTATCGTCATTGAGTTTGATAAAAGCCATGCCAGCTGCTAATCCCTTAGGCATTGGTGGATTAGGTGGTGGATTTGGCGGTGGTGGATTCGGCGGTGGTGGATTCGGTGGTGGTGGATTCGGTGGCGGTTTTGGGGGCTACAAATATGGTGGAATTGGTGGATTTGGTGGTGGTGGATTGGGTGGTCTTGGATTAGGCGGTGGTGGATTTGGTGGTGGTGGTGGTGGTGGTGGGTTTGGAGGTTACAAATACAAATACGGTGGAATTGGTGGATTTGGTGGTGGTGGATTAGGGGGTGGACTATTGGGTGGTGGATTTGGAGGCTACAAATATGGTGGAATTGGTGGATTTGGTGGTGGTGGATTTGGAAAATGAATGGAATAAATTATTTGTATTGCGTTGATTCAATAAAATTATATGATTAACGATTCATTTATTTTTATTTATTTATTTATTTGTTTTATGAATATAATGATGACACTTTTTGATTTATTTGGAACATTTACAATTATAATTTATAAAATATATTTGATAAAAGTATATGCGGTGTTGGTTTTTCTCTTATTATTATTATTATTGTTAAATTATTATTAACGTAATCAAATTTTGACCTTCATATTTCTATTTCCTTATTATACCAAATGTAGGTAAGTGAAAAGTATAAAAGAATTATTGGATTTCTTACATTTCGTAGTATTTAATCAAAAGGATCTAGTTTGGAACCAAGAAGGATGAAAGTTGTTGTAAGTCATATAAGATTATTATTTTCATAAATTTATTTAATTCAAACTGTTGTTTGTTTTTACTCACAATCAGATATTGGCCTTGTATTTATCATCATTTTTGAGTTTGATAGTAGCCACGTCTGTTGCCTTACCGTTTGCTAATCCATTAGGTGTCGGCGGTGGCCTACTTGGTGGTGGTGGTTTAGCTGGTGGAGGATTAGGCGGCGGTCTACTTGGTGGTGGATTAGGTGGTGGCCTACTTGGTGGTGGGTTAGGCGGTGGTTTACTTGGTGGTGGATTGGGAGGTGGTTTACTGAAAGGTGGTGGATTGGGTGGTGGTCTACTTGGTGGTGGTGGTGGTGGTGGTGGATTAGGCGGTGGAATTGGTGGTGCCAAATTTATTAGTGGTGGAATTGGTGGTGGTGGAGGCATTGGAGGTGGAGGTATCGGCGGTGGTATTGGTGGTGGAGGCATTGGTGCAGGAGGAATTGGTGGTGGAGCAGTCGGCGGTGGAGGAATTGGTGGTGGTGAAATAGTTGGTGGAGGAATTGGTAGTGGTATTGGAGGTGAAGGAATCGGTGGTGATG
>JAZBGX010000260.1:24735-38582 GCA_037414775.1 Zonitis immaculata
GGAGGAATTGAAGGTGGTGAAATAGTTGGTGGAGGAATCGGTAGTGGTGCAATTGGCGGTGGTGAAATAATTGGTGGAGGAATTGGAGGTGGAATTGGTGGTGGTGAAATAGTTGGTGGAGGAATTGGTAGTGGTATTGGAGGTGGAGGAATCGGTGGTGGTGCAATTGGCGGTGGTGAAATAATTGGTGGAGGAATTGGGGGTGGTGAAGTTGTTGGTGGAGGAATTGGGGGTGAAGCAATTGGTGGTGGGGTGATTGAAGGTGGTGGAGTTGGAGGTGCAATTGGTGGCGGTCAAATTGTCGGTGAAGGAATTGGAGGTGCTGGAATTGGCGGTGGAGGGATAGGCGGTGGTGCAATTGGTGCTGGAGGAATTGGAGGCGGTGGATTAGGAGGTGCCATTGGTGGTGGTGAAATTATCGGTGGAGGAATTGGCGGTGGTGCAATTGGTGGCGGTGGAATCGGCGGTGGTGGACTTGGTGGAGGCGGTTTAGGTGGTGGCATTGCTGGTGGCAAATTTGTAGCTGGTGGATTTAAATTTGCCAAATTTGGTGGTGGCATACTTGGTGGTGGAATTGGCAAATAATAACAGAAATCGCATTAACAATTCAAGCCATGTATTTATTTTTATATGAATTATTATTTGTTAAATGGAATTTCCAATCGCCGATTTTTCTCATTTTGTTTGTCTTCAAAACATATCCAAATAATATCAATACTCTTTGATTTATTGGGAAATTTGCAATTATAATCAAAATAGATTGACCATATAAATCAAAATACTTATAATTATAATTATTATTAATAAACCTTCATGAATATATATTTTTCTTTTTTTTGGTAGATTATTTTTATATTAATATAATCAAATTTTGACCTTCATATTTTTTCTTCCTCACTGTAAGTGAAAAGTATATAAGAGTTATGGAAATTCTAGAATCTCGTAGTATTTAATTCAAAATTCTTATCGAAAGATTATAATTTAAAAATGAACAAAATGAAATTTGTAAGTCATTAGTTTATTATTTCCATAATTTTTTTTCTAATTCATTCCTTAATAACTCTTCCATTCAGATGCTGTCCATATGTTTGATATCAGCATTAAGTTTGATAGAAGCCACTCCTAAGGCCATGCCGGATGCTAATCCTTTTGGAATTGGTGGCGGCTTACTCGGTGGCGGAATAGGCGGTGGTATTGTCGGTGGCAAATTTATTAGTGGAGGAATTGGAGGTGGTGGAATTGGAGGTGGAGGAATTGGAGGTGGAGGAATTGGAGGTGGAATTGGTGGCGGTAAAATTGTCGGTGGAGGAATTGGCGGTGGAATTGGAGGTGGTAAAATTGTTGGTGGAGGAGTTGGTGGTGGAGGAATTGGAGGTGGAGGGATTGGAGGTGGAGGAATTGGCGGTGGAGCAATTGGCGGTGGAGGAATTGGTGGTGGTATTGGAGGTGCTAAAATTGTTGGTGGAGGAATTGGTGGTGGTATTGGAGGTGGAAAAATTGTCGGCGGAGGAATAGGAGGTGGAGGAATCGGCGGTGGTGGAATCGGAGGTGGAGGAATTGGAGGTGGAGGAATTGGAGGTGGAGGAATTGGAGGCGGAGGAATTGGTGGTGGTATTGGAGGTGGTAAAATAGCCAGCGCAGGAATTGGCGGTGGGATTGGAGGTGGTAAAATTGTTGGTGGTGGAATTGGAGGTGGAGGAATCGGCGGTGGTGGAATCGGAGGTGGAGGACTTGGAGGTGGCGGAATTGGCGGTGGAATTGGAGGTGGAGGAATTGGCGGTGGAGGAATTGGTGGTGGTATTGGAGGTGGTAAAATTGTCGGTGGAGGAATTGGTGGTGGTATTGGAGGTGGTAAATTTGTCGGCGGAGGACTTGGTGGTGGAGGAATCGGTGGTGGCGGAATTGGAGGTGGAGGAGTTGGTGGTGGCGCAATTGGAGGTGGAGGAATTGGCGGTGGAATTGGAGGCGGTAAAATAGTCGGCGGAGGAGTTGGTGGTGGTATTGGAGGTGGTAAATTTGTCGGCGGAGGACTTGGTGGTGGCGGAATTGGAGGTGGAGGAATTGGTGGTGGTATTGGAGGTGGTAAATTTGTCGGCGGAGGACTTGGTGGTGGCGGAATTGGAGGTGGAGGAATTGGTGGTGGCGCAATTGAAGGTGGAGGAATTGGCGGTGGAATTGGAGGCGGTAAAATAGTCGGCGGAGGAGTTGGTGGTGGTATTGGAGGTGGGGGAGTCGGTGGTGGCGGAATCGGAGGTGGTGGTATTGGAGGCGGTGGATTTGGAGGAGGCGGACTAGGTGGTGGTATTGGAGGTGGCAAATTTGTAGCTGGTGGATTTAAATTTGCCAAATTTGGTGGTGGC
Organism: Zonitis immaculata; assembly: GCA_037414775.1. NCBI lineage: Eukaryota > Metazoa > Arthropoda > Insecta > Coleoptera > Meloidae > Zonitis > Zonitis immaculata. The sequence goes on from JAZBGX010000260.1 coordinate 27,096, forward strand.
ATACTTGGTGGTGGAATTGGCAAATAAAATAAATTAAATAACAGTAAAAAAAATGTGTTTATTTTATTATTTAATTGTTGAATAAAATTTACATTCACTGTTATATTTGTTTTGTTTTTATATTTTTTTGATAGAAAAATCATATTCATATAGTGAGATCATATATGCCTTGGTCCAATAGTAAATTGGCAATTTCAATCAAATTACATAATAATCATACACATGGTGTGACCAATGTTCGGAATCAATTTGCCTTTTCAAAGTTTCCTCTATATTAGAAAAATGCCAAAACTAGTCGAGATTGTAGCTATTTTTATAAGGCTCATCTGTATCTTGTTCGCATAGTACCTATAATGATTGGAATTATATCTCTTCAAATAAAATGGCTGCAATCAGAAAAAAGATCTACTCTGCCATAACAGATAATAAATCAAAGGGTGCATCTTGCCACGGAATTTTGAATCAATTCCAACATCCGTGGTAACGATATCACGTATGCGCTGACAAACAACTGAACACACTTTATAGTTTTACTTAACAAAATGGCGAAAAGTATTATATGGAATTTTCAAAAAAGCCATATACAAAAGATTCTGCATCGAATGGTCAATCTCCCATACTGGTACGTTCAGTAGTTTTCAAACATTATTTTGTTTGTTTATTAGAGAAAATAAGAATTAATTAAGCCTTACTTTCGCCTCACACATATACATACACACATACTTGTGTATGATTATCATAATTGTTGAAAATTCGTCATTATTCTCATCAAAATACTTTCGATATATTTAAATATTAATTATTATTATCATAAATCAAATCAGATGTTGACCTTGGAATTTTCCTGAACTCATTATAATTGAAAATTATATAAAAGAGTTAGTGGATCATCAAAATTTCGTAGTATTTTCTTAGAAATCCCTACAGACAGATTGTATTTTGATTTCATTCAAAAAAGAAACAAAATAAAAGCGAAAACAATGCATAAACTTGTAAGTTGAAATTTTATTTCCATTAATCATTTAGATATTTATTTAAAAATTATCATCTTCAGCTATTAGCCATTTGTTTGTTATCATTGTTGAGTTTGATAATAGCCACCCCTGTTGCCATGCCAGCTGCTAATCCATTAGGCATTGGCGGTGGATTCGGTGGTGGATTTGGCGGTGGTGCCTACCGTCACGGTCTATTAGGTAGTCGTGGCGTATTTGGTGGCATTGGTGGTGGCAAATTTGGTGGAATTGGATTTGGTAAATAAATTTTCTTTCTTTATGAACATTGTAAATTAATATTTTTGTTCTATTGATTCAATTAATAAATTGATGAATTTTTTAATTAATGAAGTATTTTTGTTTTATTTATTCGAGAAATTTCAAAGAACTTGCTACGAGATTTTACTGTTAATCCGGCCTTTTATTTATCTCTAGATACTCACATTGAAATGTAGTTGAACGAACCAAGAAACAACTTTTCCGTAATAATTTACCTGTCGCCTTATTTCTCAATCTGTATGTACAAGAAAACATCTCAATCTCGATCTTGATTTTTTTCGTAACATAAACGAAACCTTAGTGTTACCTAGTTAATACTCAATATAAAGAAACAATCATTATTTAGAATATCGAATAAATATAATGGAGATTGATATGAAGATGGAGATATCGTTATATATGTTGAAAAACAACAGGCACTCAGGAATTTTTTAAATCGGAAAATAAAACACAATCTTGACCGCTTATTTACAGTTGGAAAAAATTTATATAAAAGGCCCCAATCAATATAAAAATTGTAATCTTTACTAATTTAGATTTAAGCATAGAACTGTTGGCTGTATCACAAAATGAAATTGTTAATTGTAAGTTTTATTTTTCCAATTATTCAAATTCAATTAATCGATTTTTTTTTAGATAATATTGTTAGTATTAGTAAGTCTAATCAGTTTATCAATGGCTGATCCGATTCGTCGTAAATATTACAAAAATCATCCACGTCCTCATAATTATAATGCTAATACTTACCGTAATAAATATAAGGGTGGCTATCGTGGTGGATATAGCGGTAATAATGGGTATCGGGGTAGTCAGAAATATACAAGTAGCGGATGAGATTGTTTATTATTCTAATCTATTTATTAATTAATTTATGAACTTATATGTTCGGATGAATAAAATCAATTTTCTGATTCATCAATGCTTTATTTTCTAAAAGAAATCTACGTATTTCCAATCAGATCACTAATTGCGCTTTTGTTTTCTATTAGGCATTTGTTCACTATTAGATTCTTGATTATCGTCATCTCCATTACCATCTTGATTTTGGTCGAATGATCGTCGATTGCTGATATCCTTCTTCTTAGAACCAATTAAATCCATTAATAAAGCACATTCATTATTACTATTATGATTATTTGCTGGTGGAATATCGCCATTTTGTACAAATTCATCCGGTTGTTCTGTTGTTGTTGTTGTCTCTTTCAAATTATTGTTATTATTTGGTGAATTGCGATTTTGTGAACGATTACGTTGCGATCTTTCAGCCGGTAAAGCCATAATTATTGCAATAAATAAAATCAAGCATAACTAAAATTATTATAAATAAGTATACTTAATAGAAAAAAAAAATTGTAATATTTCACAACTTACAATAGATTTCAACATCATATGCACTTATATGTATAATTGAATTTTAATTCTATCACTTGCAACTGATGATTGGATTTAATTGTGATCGATTGAGAATTGATCTGATTTATATAATAATTTGATTCAATGGTTAATCAGCTGATGTTCCATTGAAATTGTTGGTGAGGTCGATTTTTGTATTCCATCAAATTCAATTCATTCAAAACAAGAGTTTCTAATTTGAATCAAGGTAACAACGACATTATATTAGGATATGAATTTTTTTTGTGTTTACACGCCAAACAATAGAACAAAAAAATATTTCGCATGATGTAGCATTGCAATGAACGAAAACAAACGAAACACAGCATTGTTTCGGTCACATTCCAGGCATAATCCAAGCATTTCAACAGTCGGCTATCTTTAAAAAAGATTGGAATCTGAGCAGTAGGTATGCAACCAAATATACTTTTGCTTTTCAAAATTTTGTAATGGCCGTTCGTATTCTCTACAAATCATAATCTCGATCTTACAATTCCATTAATATCGGTTGAATGAATAAAAAATGTCGGTCCAATTCGACTAAATATAATATGAAAATATGATAAATACAAAAAAAATTAATATATGACATTCTGTTGTCATTGATTTAAATGAAATAATTGACTTTTGATAGATAAAAATCGATATATTTTTTATAAATTTCCCAATATTTAATTAACTAAAAAAAGAAAAATGATTTCGTATTCAATAATTTTCTCCTATTTACTACAAGTAATGGAAATGGTAACTGATTTTCTTTATATTTCCCTACAACTATTTATTATTTATTAATATAGAAGTACAATTTGATATTTTTTTTATAGGTATTCTTTGGAATTTTCGACTTTATAACTTTGATATTAACAAATAATCGAATCAAATCAATAACTTATACAGTAATGGGTGTTGTTGTTGAAATTATCGTTTGTATAATTTTAGGATTATGTTCAATATTGATATCAATTATAATACAAATCAATGATTTCTATAAAGAACGAGAGAATCCATCGGAGAAAATTGGTGATGTTAGATCGTTCAAAAATCCAAAATTGCCGAGAGTCTTTTGAAAATTTTACCAATAATTTTGTGTCCATCTTTTTATTTATTTATTTATTTTTTTTCCCCGACCAAATATAACATTTAATAATAATAATGATGATGATGATGATTTTTTTGGTTACCTAATACTTTTACCAATGATAAATGATTATAGTTATCAATTATCATTAACGAAACGGTGGCAAAATTGTTTTGTGATCGCGAGCAGCGGGACACAAGCCCACAGAACGACCCTGAAACTAACTAACATTCAATTATAATAATTGGTAGATGTAGATGAAGATTCAATTAGTCATAGAATTATTCAAAATAAAACAAATATGATTAATAATTATCACGTTATGGGAATTACCAGACAAATTATATATCAAACAGATTTTATACGTATAACCGTATAACTCTCAATTATATTCACTCCAATTACAGTGGAGTCCGTATATAACGACTATATGCTTATAACGACGCTCCACTTGTAGTACAACTCACTCGGTCTCTCAGGGTTGGTTCTCATTATAACCCTACAATTAGTCCGGATATAGAGACTCCTTTTAGTGGGGCGGTTATAACGATCACCATATACAAATACAATGTACACAGGATGGTTACAAATTGGATGGTTTCAACAGGAAAAACTCTATTTCGAGACCAACAGATAGAGAAAAATCGACTAAGGTGTTATGGGATCGACACTTGTCTACAAGCACAATGCAGTGGTGTATTCAGTTTTTTTTTTCCTATAGAGAGCCCCATTGATCCACAAAAATAATTCTTTTGTTTTTTAACTTCAACGTTCGCTTACAACGACGAAATTTTGCCGTCCCTTAAAAATCGTTATATGCGGACTCCACTGTAATAAAAATAGAGATTTTTTTGATAATGATTGCTGATCGAAAGAAACTATATAGTCTGATTATATTATTATTATTATTATTATTATTATTATTATCATTGAATAATTTTGTTTTTATCAAACAAATGGGTCACGACATTGCTTATTATAAATAATACAAAATTATCCGAATATTTCCCAAGATTACAAAATGAAAAAAATTTGAATTCCTTAGAATTGTTTATTGCTATGCGTCGTTTGTTTTCTCTCTTTTTTTTTGCAGAGTCTCTTATCACTTTTTTTTTTTTTCGTTAAATCTCAATAATAATTATTATAAAAAAAATCGAGTACCCTTGTGATGATCTTCAGCCTTATGTGGTTTTCCTAATAGAATTATTATCAATTCTGAGACTGTATAAGTAAGATGAGATGGGGATAAAGTCAGTTTTAGGTCAAAAAAATAAATAGAATTATTGTTTATATTTATAAAATTTTATCAATTATAATAAATTGATTTAAGTACATCGTGTTTTTATTTTGTTTAGAGTATTCTTATATAAAAAGGATCAATTCTCAATTGAGATTATTCAGTTTCTGTTCGTTCCAATAAATCCAATCATCATGAAAATTCTTGTAAGTACTCGATTATTGATTGATTGATTAATTAATTAATTAATGATTATTGTTATTATTTAGTTTGTTGTGTTGGTGTTGGTAGCTCTAGTAGTTGCTAAACCAAATCGCAACCAACATCATGGTAGCCAACAACATCAAGGACAACCGTTAATTGGTGGCTGTGCTGGTACTTTACAAGGTTGTGGTGGTCAATCGGGTGCTGTGAGACCGGGACAAAATGGTGGCGGTATCTATCATGGTGGTGGTGCTACTGGTACTTTCCATGGTGGCGAACAAGGACTTGGTCATGGTCAAGGACATGGATATAAAACACATGGATATTAAAAAACAAAACATCATCTAGGTATACAAAGGACAGTCGATTTCGAAAACAAATAATAATAATTAAATTTATATAAATAAAAAAGATTCTCTCTTCATATAGTTAATTTTTTTTTTTTGTTAAAGTGGTAAATAAAAAAACTGTTCTTTATACAAAGAGATGAATTTTAATTTATGCTTAAAAAAAATAGATTTATGAAAATTTATGTAAATAGAAATTATGTTCTCGAACAATTCAACAACTAAAACAAATAAATTAAAGAGAGATCTTTCGAGAAACAATTTTGATAAGTAAACATTTTTATTTCCATATAATTTAATTGAAAAATCAACAAATTATTATACCAATGGGTTCCCCTCATTGCCAGACACACCATGTGCAAAATTCTAAAAAACAAATGAAGCCTCAAGGTCTATGAAGTGATTATGCAATTATCGATGTAAAGCTGCGGTCACATTAGCTCGAGCATTTTTACGCTGTACTGTTCATTTTTTTTTTATTGGGTGATTAACCAAAAAACACAAATATAATAAATAATAATAATAAAATGTACAATTTTATTTGAATAAATATACAGTGTGTCTCAAATGCGACAGGTTAATTTTCCTTCTATCTGTATTTGTTTGTATAGCACCAGTCTTTAGTACCCAAATGGACGAGACAATATTAACATGGAACATACTGTATAATTGAGTAATATTTCCATTTTTTTTTCTAATTTATTCTGCTGTATATGAAAACAATTGATTACTTATTGATAACCGGAATTTCAAGCCCCACTATTCTTATTTTAATAATGCAATTTTGACGATTGCAACAGGTATATATATATATATATATGTAGGTATAAAAGGATTAGTACTGTATAGTTAGAATTTATCTTGATTCCAATAAGCATCATGAAAATTGTGGTAAGACTTATAAACTATCATCATCATCATCATCAATACTGATTATTAATTCTTATTATTATTATTATTATTTTGGTAGATTGTCTGTTTGGTTTTGGTGGCCTTAGTGGCTGCTAAACCATCACCGCAACGTCAGTTGATCGGTGGTTGTGCTGGTACTTTACGAGGTTGTGGTGGTACACCTGCCTATCCTGATGGACAAACTGGTGGCGACATTTATAATGGTGGTGGTGGTGGTAGTGTAAGACCTGGACAAAATGGTGGCGGTATTTATCATGGTGGTGGTGCTACTGGTACTTTCCATTCCGGTAAATAGATGCGAAAGAATGGTTGTAAATGTTTTCGATTTTTTTTTTATTTTTCATTTTTCAAACATATGTAATGTTGCTATTTTTGTTTCTTTCAAAATTGCACAAATACTTATGTATTACAATAAATTTCAATCTTTAACTGTTGTTTTTGTTGAAGCGTATCATTGTAGTTCAACCCGCTTAACAATAATAATTAGCAATATTAATTTGCTCACCGGAATTCCAAACCCCACTATATATTTTTTAATTATTATTTATATAGAAATTTCGACATATCAAAAATATATAAAAAGGATAAATCTCGATGGTAATATATTCAGTTAAATTTTGACAATCCCTAAATAATCATCATGGACATTTCATTCGTACGTATCTCTATTATTATCACTTCTATTTATATAATTACAACAATTATTATGCTGTAATTATAGGTTGTTTGTTCAATTATGGTAGCTCTAGTGGCTGCTAAACCACAACCCAATTATTATGGTAATGATCGGCCTATAATTATTGGTGGTTGTGCTGGTACTTTACAAGGTTGCGGTGATCAACAAAGTGGTACTTTCCCCGATCCAACTGGTGGTTTGAGACCTGGACAGAATGGTGGTGGTGTTTATCATGGTGGTGGTGCTATTGGTACTTACCATGGAGATAATATCAATGAAGATAATATCGGTAAATATCCCGGACAACAAAATAGTGGCGGGATCTATAATAGTGGCGGTAATTCAAGACCTGGACAAAATAGTGATGGTATATATCATAGTGGTGGTACTATTAGTACTTTCTATGAAAATGCCGATAGTATTTATCCTGGACAAAATGGTGGTGGTAGTAGTTCAAGACCGGGACAGAATGGTGGCGGTATTTATCATAGTGGTGGCGCAACTAGTACTTTCAATGGTGATGGTATTTATCCTGGTCAAAATGGAGGTGGTATCTATAATGGTGGTAGTGGTTCAAGACCTGAACAGAATGGTGGCGGTATTTATCATGGTGGCGGCGCTACCGGTACCTTCTATAACCGTTAATAGTAACGTTAAATTATCATAGGAGCAAATAAATCGATTGTAAATTTTTTTTTGAATAAACAAATCAAAGTTCTATTCCTTCATTATTGTTGCACCGGATCGTTCTATTGTATTCTGCTTAACACTTTACAAATAAATATACAGGTAGGACCGCCTCGCAGGCAATCGAAAATGCACTTGACGATTCCAAGTGTGAAACAACCTATTTGGCGTCAATACAGTTTCTTTAACTTTTCGGAAAATATATAGAGAATTGATATTATATTTAAGAGTTACGAACCAGGGTACCTGAAGCGGTCCCCATCCTGTATATATAAGCAACATTAGAATTTCATAAAATTATATTGACATTAATTTTGGTGGCCATGAAATTAATAAATTCCCACATATTTAATTGGTTTACAACTAAACGTCTCTTATTGCCATTATGTACCTATGGGATAATTCATTTTTTCACAATTAAGTGTATTCGAAAATTATTAATTTAATTTTTGTATGCAAATCTCATACCTACATACATCCCTCAATAATGTTGAGCTCAACATAATTCCATGTTTATTGATTAGAATTGATTTTGGATTCAAATTCTAAATATATGGTAATAATAATTATAATCATGAATAATTTGGGAAGGTAATTAGAAAAACTAATAATAAATTGTTTTTGTTAGTAAAAAACTTGTTATAGAAACAGTTGAATGTTAATATATTCAATATATTCAAGAGAAGAAAAAAAAAGATTACTTCTTATAATCGTAATTGTACGTATCGATTAGTTGATGATTAGAAGTGAAAGCGTAGATTGCCATCAGAAACAAAAAAAAAAATGAATATCTATGTGAGTAGTTGTCCCAAATTCGAAAATAATTAAATAAAATAACAATTTCCAGAAATTCAACTTGATCATAATTTTATTCAATATCATCAATGTATGTTGTACACAAAATATTGGAGAATTAACAGATTATGGACCTCGAGTTGTACCACTTAGTGCTTCTAAAGCCCGTCAATTACTCGGCTATGATAATTTTGAAACACTCAAATCGGATAGTATCGACAATAAATGGCAACAATTCAATATACCCGATATACATTATAATTTTAGAAATAATTAATATTATGTTGTTGTTGTTGTTGTTGTTCTGTTTGCCAATGTGTTTCTGGGGCAGCAGGAATATATTGCCATTGTTCCATTAAACTAACAGCAAATTGTAGAATTTGTCTCAATATTCTAATACCGTTCAATGTGAAATTATGTAAATTACCAATTTTATTCATTAGTGTATAATAAACATTACGTATCAAATCATAATTCTCATTAACTAATAGATGTGTTTTCGATGCAATTTCACCTTTGAATTTCAACAAAACTTCAGCCAGTTGCAGAATTTCCAGATGCGGTATCAGGAAACTGTCAGAATGATGATGTTCGATTTGGGATTGACGCAATGTTTCCATCTCACCATTGTAAACTGACACTGAATTTGCTATTGCTAATAAAATCTAAAATCAAATTATATAAGTATACAGTTTTTATTTATTTTTTTCAATAAACTTGTTCTATATAAATATGTATACTTACTGAAAATATCAGTAGTACATGTAATTGTAAATACATTTTTCTAAATAAACCACAAAACGATTAAGTAAAACTATAAACATTTTTGTTGTGGAATTTCGCTTTTATACCACCAACGAAAATATTGGTTTTTCCTTCAATTACTTAATTAGTGGAAGAAAACCCTTAGAATGTCGTTGACTTTTACTTTAACGACATAAAATAGAAACGAGTCAGCATGATATCTATACGTCATAAATATTTTCCCTTATTTGCGGTAAATGTAATTTAAATACTCTACCTCGTTATTGTACCAACAAATCGCACTATTGTCTCTCTCTCTCTCTCTTCCTTCGTCTCACATAATGCCCTTTAGTCCTCCTATCTATCAACAACAACAACAGTATAGGATTACTAAACTGTGACACGTCCACAAATCTGGTCCTACATGTTTACTTACCACTGCTCATGACGCTAATATCCAGATTCAAATTTTTCCGGTTGGTAAAAGTCCATAAATATATTTATATGAATGTAGCGAAATTGACCATCAAAAGAACAGATCGTTCCAAAACATTAGGGTACCGACTATATATTGTTTCGTTACCTCGAGATACATCGTTCATGCAAGAAACAGAATTGAAAAATTATTTACAATTAGTACAACCAACAATCTGTTTGGGTTCTACTTAAACTATTTAAATAGATGACTTTGGTAAATAAAAAATATGATGGTTTATATAAATATAGTTGAACAGTTGATGCATCTTTCTTGGAATTATTTTCTACAACTGTTTCTTTATTGTTTTATCAACAATAACCGCAGACCACATATTTACTTATTACAATAACAATGCAATAATATTATGACTAACATTCAATTATTCTCTAAAAACATACGTAAACTGATGGAAAGATTTGTTCATATTTTTATTTTATTTCTATTCAAAGAACAAATTGACTGTATCACTTCCTTTATGTTTCATCTTCTCCATTCATATATATATATATAAAGTACAATTTAAGAAACATGAATTAGTGATAATCGAAAACTTCCCCAATAGAAAAAAAAATGGTGAAGCTCACCATCATGGTAAGTATTGTGGAAATCTTGAAAAAAAAAAAATAACAAATATTAATATTTTAGAATACGATAATGATTTATTCGATAATAAAATCAATAGATTCGGCATCAACAATTAATAATTATCAGACATTACCTACTCAGTCGTATCAAACAATTATAAATGATAATCCAATGGTGGTACCGGTTTCAATTCACGATGGTGATGATTTAGAAACAGCAAATGCAATTGTTTTTCCACCACTATTCGCTTATCGCAGACTATCGAACAGACGAAGACCATATAATCGACGTAATTATCGACGACAGCCCATCAATTATAATTACAACTCTAATTATGATTATTTTCGATATAACAATAACAGATTTGGATCATCCATTTACGGTTCTATTTCACCTGATCGTTTCCCAACAATACGTTAATCCATTGTTTAGGTTTATTTATTTTATTTATTGTCAAATTTATATCGATTGTAGAATTTGTGCGTACATCATTATTAGCCTATTGTTACAATAAAACGGTATTTTATTCGATTTGCGTAGAACGCATCAACTGTAAAATTTTTTGATCAAATAAAAACAAGAAAATAGTCGATTTTTCCATTATTATTATTATTTCCCTTTACCTGGATTCTTTCAATATAAATTTTCGACCACTCTATAGCCAAATTCCAACCATAATATTTTCGAAACTATCAACATGAATTTATTTTCGGTAATAAATAATTTGTACATTTACAATAAAATTTATTGAACCATTATTTTTATTTTAGTTATTGATATTTGTGATCGTTTGCATTCGAAATATATTGACAAACAATTCAGACGATCCAATAATTGATAGTAATGACGATTTAATAGCAGATGAACAAGTATTTCTACCATCATTCACTAGAAAACGATTGACAGGACGACGACCATTACAAAGGCGAAACTATTATTACAACAATTACTTGGATTATCGGCTATTTTACGGTAACCAATTCAATGGATATCATTATTTCATTTAAAAATTAGAATTATATTTACAATAAGTTGAATTGAAATAACTGTAGTTTTAATTTGATCAACCATTATAGTTTTT
>JAZBGX010000261.1:0-17096 GCA_037414775.1 Zonitis immaculata
CCATTCTGTTTTTGTTTTTTCTTTTTTATTTGATTCATTAATAATTACGTGAAATTTTCCGTTTAGTATAATAGCGTATTTTTCTTCTACATTTTTCCATTAATTATTCACTTGTGAAATTTTTCGCTACTGTTTATTTAAAAGATTTGATAGATTCGAGAAAATTTTGGAAGGTGCAGGATAGTTCCCATCTCAATTCCACTGGAATTGTATGTTTATTAAGTGAAACGTACAAAATACAAAATTCTAATTTTTTTCAAAGATGTTCGTTAAGGGAGACTTTACACTTTTATATTAAATAGCAAACAATACAACTTATATAGTTGTCAATTGGGATTGCAAGCAGAAAGGCGTTAAGTAAGAGCGGGTCTCTAACACATCACATGTCACCTCCGATCGATTTTATTCGAATACAGGAATGCAATGCAATTTTTGTAACAATCACATATGTTTATATCGCAATTATACCCAATCGTTAATGATTATTTGATTCAATTGAATTGGAAATTGTAAGGCGTGCGTGCGTGCATTTTCATTGGTTGGATGTCTAACACTCTTCTACTATTTAGATTTTCAGCAAAATAAACACGAATTTTCGAGGATTCCAATATAAATCCTTGATTTCTTAATTAAATGGAAAAATGTTTTCCATTTTTTTTTTTTGGTTGTTGAATATTTAACATTTTATTAGGATTGTAAACATCTTAAAAAATAAGCAAATTTTAAATCTATCTCCAAAATCCTTTGTTTCTCTTTCTCGAGCTGCTGGATTCTTTATAAAATTCCATTGTTTTGAAAATTATCAAAAGAGCTTTATCGAATAGCTTTAAATTTTTAGCAAAGAATTCATAAAATTATAACGAAACCATAGATAATTCAATATTCTGTTCTACAAACTCAATAAACCCATGTTGAATCTATAAAAACAACAAAAATAAATAGTTATTGATATAATCGATAAATTCTAATAATTATATCTATTTTAAAATTGAAAAGTCTCAACGCTACTATTAATTATCAGTTGATTACTCGAGTTATTTTAGATTTGGCTTGATATAAAGATTTTCCATTCAATCTCTTGATTGATCGATTATGTTTTGGTAAAATAATCTGTAAGTAAATGAGCTTTCCACATCAACATACATATATTGGCGACCGTTTTCCGAACCACTCTTTATACTTAGTTTGATTGAAATTGATCCATTTGTGTGTAGCTAACATTCAACTGAATTGAATCTGTCAATATTGTATATGTATTGTTGAATCTCCTTGAGCATACCATAACTCATATAGACCGCTAGCTATCTACATATGTCAAATTATATATATGTTTACGGTTGATGTCCAGATTTCCAGATAGGCAGTTGTGCTCTGTTGAACAGATTTAATGTAGCCAAAACAATCCTGGTCGAAACCACTAATTCATGTTTTGAAATCGTTAGTTAGTTGGACAATTTCGAAATTTTATGTTGTTTGTACTGTGCAAATATACCAATAAGCCTATATAATTTTACATAAAACAAAAACAAACCAGAAAAAAAAAACATTAAATGTATTGAAACCAAATGTTAAATCTCTCATGTTTGTAGTAATAATGTTTATGGACATATAGATGACGTTGCACATTCAAATCTGTTGATAACAGTTACATAATGTAAATGCAGATCCAAATGACAGATGATAATTAAATGCATTGTTCCAGAATCGAATTTATCAATATGAAAAGATCAAATAAATCTACATAATTATAATGAATATTATAAATTTGATTTTATATCGAAAAACGTGATAACGTATTGGTAAAGTTCAGACTTGACATTTTTTTTATTGATTGCAAAAACTTTTTATAATTCTATAATTTCTTCCAGCCAATCGTTCCAGACAAAGTTTTCTTCTAGATATCTTCTTAATTTTAGTCAGATGATAAATATTTCACATCTTGCTATCCGAATCGTCGATATATAGTGGAATGCTTCATAAATTTTCAATGAATTGTTAAGATTGTTCCGGAAAATATGCCTCTTATATAAATGTTTTGATTTATTCTATTCGAGAAACGTCCGCGCCCGTCTTATTTCAAGTATCTACCTTATACTATTCAGTTTGAATTGAAATTTCAATATACTTGCATTGGGTTTTCAGAAATTATTGAATTTCACCACCTGCGACTGAAATTTCCTATTTCGATAGTATTGTTTGTATATGGAATTTTTCACGATTTCCTGCAAGAAAATTTACCACAAATTGCCGTTTCCCATTACAATTAAAATATTATAAATTGCCTTGAACTATATCTATATATATAGAACGTCAAATTCCATCTCCAGAGGTTTCAACTATTATAATTATATGGGGACTAGTTGGCAAGAACAGTGATGCGGGAGTATTATTCTATTAAGTATCTGTTAGTGTTATAACTTAATTGCCAACCTGTGATTGCCTTTGCTCTATTTATTAAATACGGGTCTCATTATGTATTTTGTTCAATTACATACGTCATTGTGCACTGAATTTAGCACACGGGAATTAATAACAACAGCAACATCACCAATTGCAATTCTGCAATATTTGCTCAATGGTGGCTCTCAGAATTCTTCTGTAATTTACCTGAGCATATAGCCTGACCAATGTGCTGTGAGGCAGCACTTTCTTCTTTCAAAAAGAATTGGCAAATATACAAGTATCTTGAAAGCTCAAGTCTCGCTCTTTTCCGGTCATCCTGTATAATGTGAGACTCTTATATGATGGAATCAATTTGGAATTTCATTATAAAAGTTGATGTAATTTTTGACTCTATTAGAAATAATAGCACTGGAAAAATTCAGCCAATATACGCTATATATATAGAGCTAAATCCATGTTCTGATTAAAGGTGAAACAATTTCCTCGGCTTTTGCTGGATTTTGTGTGAGTTATGCTAGACATCTACCAATAGAAAACTGTTAGTCTTTGTTAGATCGTCTTGATATAATTAACACTGTCACACACGCACACGCATATTGAACCAAACAAGAAACAACGAGATAAAATATTTTGTTGAATAAAGATTTTGGTAGATTCCAGCTATGCAGGTGTGTTAATCGGGATAATTGGAAAGAAATGGACATAAAGTAGACTACGATTTTCGGTTGTTTTTTTTTTTTTTAAATTATAATGTTGATGGACCGAATTGGATATCAGGATATCTCAATGTCTGTATAGAACGATATTTATTAAAGTGTATTTACCTTTCCAAATAAACATTGGTCAGTGGTTTGTTACTTGCCAGCCATTTATTTCACTTGTAACTTAATCGTAACGTATCGTGTTCTAAATTGTCGTTGCTGGGTATTGAAGATTGGATGTTTGAAATTTATTGAAATCGTATCTCTATATACCTATAGGTAACTAAAACGAATTTATAGAGCAAGTTTATTAATTTATGGCAAATTCAAAAAAAAACAAAACAAAAATACATCTTTTTCGAATAAAGGTTGAAGTTATGTTCGAGTTATTATTTTTATAGTCCTCTTGTAAATTGAACATTATCAAAATTGAATTATTCAAAATATTCAATTATTCTTATACAAACAATGAACAAAACAAAATGAGAAAAATAAATAACAACTAACAAAATTAAATGGAAGTTATATGTCCAATCAATAAATCAATCAATTGGCTTGTTATCGTTCGGTTGCCACCCTTAGCAAACCAAACACCTGTAAAACACATTCCAAGTAATCCTAACAACAAAAAGTAAAAGTTTCTCTAATTCTATATATGTCTATATAAAAATAAAATAAATGGATGCATTAATTTGGAATTCATAAGTTATAAGAATTGAAATTGTACATATGAAACAGTTAAATTCAAAACCTAAGTTAATCGAGAATTAGTTGTCAACGTTCTAGCAACTACTAGCTATTTGTATAAACCAGCAATTAACTAGAGATTATAATTGACTCAACTTTTGATTGCTTATCCAAACCGTGATATTTATTATTATTATTATTATAATTGAAACAATTTGGTTTATGCGCCATTCATATACAGGCTGTTTTATTTCTAGTATATTTTAAGTGGAACAAACTATAAATGCTCAGATTTATGGATTTCTGCCAGGTCCAGGACCAACAATAAGTTCCCTGCTCTTGTAATTGTAAGATAATTGTATTGTAAACTATTAAACTTTCACTAAATAGAATGGACTAAAATTATATATGTATTTAGCAACAGTTAATCGGCTTAGTTTAGGTATTTATATATAACTTATAATACTGACGGTACTTTGTAGACAATTAATATTTGTTAGATGACTTTATCTCGGAGAAATTCTAGAAAGAACGTTTTACACCCCTAAAAGTTTAAATTTTAATCAGTAAGCTGCAACATATCTATTTTGCAGTTCAATTTAAAATATAGCCAGTAAGACGGATGTATAGAATCATCTCTAACTTTATCTTTATTCTAATAATAATAATTATTATTATCGCTATTAAATTTGGTGTCGAATCAACTGAAGAAGTACAGATGGGAGCGACAATTCAAGTAAATATCATTGAAACGATGCATGTCAGTTCAGTCATTTTCTCGATTCCTTTGACATTTATATTCGTGCAATAATTTCAGCTTATCCGACAGAAAACAGGGTGTGTCCTCTCGTAATAGAAAGATAATTTAGAGATGTCGATTTATCATGACAAAATCGTACAAATGGGAAACAATTCTCTAATCGGTTTCGTTCAATAACTCACCAATAATAATAATAATAATCAATTCATTACAATTGCTTTTCCAATTGTCCTTTATTTATTGTATAAACACGAAAATAGTGATGCACCGGTAATTAGTTATTAATTGAATTAAGTAGCTATCGGAGGCAGGGATTTCGCGTCTCATTAGTGATTGGATTTTGAATCAAAGGATGGGTAGGGGATGACATTCTGAGACGAAAAGTCCCTTTAATTTTATTCCACGACTGTCAACTCACCCTATGCATATATATCTATATGAAAATGTCGTAGTGTTAGAGAGAATTTTTGAGCTCATAATCTTTATTTCTGATAATTTCCAATATATAAATTTAATAAAAGGTATCAACAGGATAGTCAACAGGTTTTAACGTGCCTTGATTTCTAAATAAGAATATGCAAATGTTCTAAAATATTTCGTTTGTTTTCAGTCGGCTATAGCGTTTGCCGTGGCATTACCTGTTGATTGATTAGAATTTTATTCTAAATCTAATTTATTCTACATTATTATTTTCGAAATAAGATAATATCTATACGATTCGGTTGTTTTTTTTTTTATTTATTCGCCAATTCAGTTCGTTTTACAATAAAATGCATGGAAGTTTCTGAATAACGTAAAATTTCTCAACAATATTTAGTTTTTGAAGAATTTCCAGTTAGTAGAAACTTTGCTTGTTAATACTAAAGAATTTTAGTTGGTTACTAAGAACTGTTTAATTCGTAAGAGAGAAAAAAGACAAAGAACTTATAATATCAGTCGTTTTTTATTCGATAGAAACTTTCCAAGTTAATTAATAAGGAATGTTTATCTGGAACTATGAAGAATAGCAGATTGAACTGATATAGAATAAAGTTTCATTATAAAATGCCCGTTATTTCCAGTGTACTTAATGGTGTTTTTAGTACAAGAGACCAGTTTCATTCGAAGAGTTGTTGAAGTTTGCGAAAAGTTTCCCAAAGTTTTTCAAACGATCTACTCTATTCTAAATGCAATAATAGTCTATTTTGAGGTCCTTAACAATACAATATTTTTCAATTGTTCTCCATAATATCGTTATAATTTTTTTCCTCAAAGCATGATGATAAAGCCAAAATTATTGCGACAATAATGAGAAATAAAGCAGAACAAAAAGGCGCTTTATGTGACTATCAAGAGCCATGACCGTTCCGCAATGTTTTTCTTATCTCTTAGCTCCTGAGATGATGCGGATCGTTCGTAAACATCGGTAGAAAAAAAAAACAAAAAACGAAAAGACTTTATGTCAACATTAATCTGATATCATTGAAAATTATTCAAAATTGTTATCATACCGAAGGAAATTCTAAGCTGACTCTATAGTGAAAGATAAGGTTGTGGGTGGTGGTGGTTGTTGGTTGGTGATGGTTTGTTAATATTATATGTGAACAAAGCATGAAGCTGAATTTTGCATTTCCTTTATGAATTCCCCAATGTATTTTCTAGTTATATCCTCCGTCGTTGTATGATATTTATAATGAATAAAGAAAAAATCTTGCTACAATAATAAACTGAATATTTTTTCCTTCAAAGATTTGAAAAAAATATGACCATAAGACTTTAAATTTTTTTTTATTCGTTGAATTTTGATAAATTCCATTTTATTCTATCGCATATTTTTATTCGACATATTCGTATTCAAATAAATTTAAGATTGAATATAATTTGGGGTAAATAAAATCCTGAAAGCAAATATGTTGTTTGTTAATTTTCTAATGCAAATGTGGGCTTTCAAAAGGGTTCTAAATCGCTACAGGGTAATGTTTCAATTATACAAAAACAAAATATTATATCGACAAACTCAATCTTCATACATAGAGTTATATATTTATGAAATTTGTTTTGCTTTTTTTTTTTAATTTAATGGAAAGAAGTTGCTTTTAAACGTCGGAAGGGGTGGCACTTTTCAATCTTGACAACAAATCTAGGAGTTGTAAGTAGTTGTAAGAAAAATATCGATCCAAATTTGTCCCTTTCAGATCTATATTTGCACCATCTGTTTACTCAGTTTATTAATAACAATAGTATACGGATTGTCTCAACGTCATAAATATATACAGTTGTGAAGTAGCACAGATGTTGCTTGGCCATCTATTGGAACAATTCAACTTTTCTTATTTTTTTTTATAGAGTCGGTTTGGTTATTGCCAATGGGCACGTGCACGTTTTGCCGTTTATCTTCATTACATTACTATAGATGAAGCCTTTTCTTAACAGCATTTCCTTTTCAAAGCATTCATCATAATCAACTATCGTTAAGATGCGATATTTTTCTCACAACTCTAGCAACTTTCACCGAATATCAAGCTTTAGCAAGACGAATTTTCTATACTTAACTAAAATTAACAGCTAGAACATGATATTGTTTGTAGGTATATATGTTAATACCGTTGCTACTTTAAAAGGATTTGATACGACTATCATTCAAATGTAAAAGAATATTAAAATGAATGCAAATATTTTGTCACCTCACTCAGTTATGTAAATTCAATCTGAAACAGTAAGAGACGAATTTTTAGATTAAAACCAATTATTCCAAAAAGCGTTGTACAAATCCAAACAACCAACAGCATAGTGAGCATGGAAGTATTTTCAAAGTTAAAAGTAAGTAAGTGAAGTAATGATTCCTAAAACAAATAAACAGTGGCACTTAAGAAAAGTCGCACCCTGGCCTCCCTTGTAATTGTTTTCCTACGATATTATCAACCACAACTATACAGTTATTGTCGCCACTATACAGTATCACCACATGGGATATTCTTTCAATTCGAACCATATTGTCATGAACAGAGATTCCACCATTTGTATGTTGGAATTGTAGAAATTGAATGGCGCCGTTGACACTACTATACTACCACCACTATATCGACACTTTTGCAATTCACAAAACTAAAAGGGGAGTCCTAAGGGATTTAATCTGCTACTATTGAAATTCGTGTTAGAAAATGGTCTACTCTAGTATAGGAGAGATGAGAGAGATCAAGCTGGCGTCGCTTATTGAATCAAGCACCTGTCACCGACGCCGAATACAATCTCTAGTCAATGCTACAATTAAATTTCAAACTGTCGGCGATAATCGTTAGAAGGCGTATAGGGAGAATTGTCGGGTTTCTTTGTGCATTATTGATAATAATGGACACAGTCCATTTATAGTTTGTTAAACGATGCTTTGATGGCGCCATAGAACAACAAAACTAATGGATGATGTATTGTTTCATATTTTGCAGTTGGGAAATCAGCTACAAAAAATGCGACATCAAGAAAACAATAGAAATACTTTTGTTATGTTAAAATGTTATCAAATTTATCATCGAGCAAAATAAATAAAAATATATCTATTGGAAATTTATTCGGTAAAAAAAAAACAAACAACAAATTTCGTATTGCTGTAAGTCGGAGAGCTATAGCTTTAGATAGAATTATAATTTAATTTGAATGCTACGAAGAAAAACCGGATAGTAGGAAAAAATTAATAAACGTAACAATTGAAGAAACTGTGAAATAATGGTGAAAACTTTGGAAATTAAAGGGATAAATTCATGAAAGCACATCCTGGTGAAATTTTATTTCCATTTCATTGTGAAAGAGAAAATATTATATGGAATATCTTGCAAAAGTTACAGCTGAGATTCTCTTCTACTGTGTGATGTTGCGATGAAAAAGCCTAAGCGCAATGTGGGAATGTACTGGAGTGTCTTATTTGGCAGGACTAATTATGAAGATAGAATCATTACTATATGAACACAATTGTAGCATTATCCAATAAACTCTCATCAGTTCATCAAAAAGTAATATCGAATGTCAAACTGTACAGAACTAGAATGCTCTCTTTGAAAATGGGTCTATGAAATAATAATTTTCCAGTCATTATAACTCTAGTTATAATATTGTTTGAATTTCGACCAATGCTATTGAGTCCTCCACTCTATTCAAGCAACCAGTATGTAGGTTTTTGAATTAATAAAATCAAGCTCTATAAATTATCCACCAAACAAGCATTGGTCTTATTCTATCAATCAAAACCTTGACAAAATTTCTATAGAAGTTGCTCGTATCATTATTGATATTGATAAATCATTGTTTGAACTTTGATCTAATCCTTATTAAACATCATAATATTGGATCATTTTCTATTAATCTATTCTCGTATAAATTTCAATTGTTATTCGTATAATTTGAAAGCCTACAACAACCACATTAGCGGCAGCAATCTCCAACATTATTGAACAACGCACACACATACTTTTGTTACCGCCAGCATATTACACAACCTTCTCTCTTCTACTATAATCGCATTATATACAGTTTCATCACAATTCTACCACTTTTGTTATTAAAAGTTTGAAGCACGCCAATTATCTTTAGAGAAAAAAAAAGAAGCTCACTTAATTGTACACAGTTTTTTTTGTTTTCTTCAAGTTACAAAAGTATAATTTATTAAATAGAGATTTACGATTCATAAACATCAAAATGAACACTCAATCCTCTTAGGATTTTTTTTATATTGTGGTCGATATCATTTTGATTATGGATCAATCAAAATTGTCGATTTTTTTTTTATATAATGGCATACCGAAAATCGCATTGTTACATATTGACGAGAATGTTTTTTTGTATATACTGTATAATTTTTTTTCTATCCAACCGGATTTTATTTTGATTTTGTTCTATTATGGTATATACACATGTGTGGATAGAGTTTCTTTTGGGGTAAAAAAAAAAAAATGAATAAAAAAAGTGGTACACATTTGCTGCACATTCAACTGTTACGATATCATAAAATATTGTTTTTCACACACCATCATTTTTCTCAAACGCCCTCGATAGATATTATTGTTTACACTATCTTACCTTCCGGGTGTATATCCACACACAAAACAAAACATGGGATAATGGATTATTGAAATTATTGTTCCAAAAATTTTTTATAATAATACATTTTTGCAACATAAATAAAGAAAATACTATTAGCTACCACCACCATATGTGGAATGCGAAAAGAATATCTGAAAACAGGAAACTATAATGCGACGTGGATTGAACATACTCCATAGAACAGATGGATTTTTAATCTGTTTAAATATTCATCAACAGAGTTCCAAACAAATCTTATCTCTTCGAAAAATTAATTTCCTTGCTTAATACAAAAATAATTATGTTTTCTTAGGCCTTAATCAAGACTTTATGTGTTTAGCGATATATCGGAAAAAACTTTATAAATAGAATCCAGTATAAAATTAAATATAAGCAAACTTTGCGTGTCCATTAATCGGATAAATCTGTATTTCTATTGCTGCTTAGTAATTTTAACGGTGAAAATACAAAATAAAATCAAGATCCGCATGAAACCGGACGTCAGGATTCGGGGCTCTCTCCTATTCTTCTACCCTTAATCTCCTCACTAATGGAGCATGATCAAAGTTTAATGTGTCTATAATTTTTAGAATTCGTTTTTATCTTTCGCAATAAATAGGAATACTGATGCAAAAAAAAGAAAAAGAAAAGGAAAGCTCCATTGAAGTCAAAAGATGAGGAGAATATATTTTCATGATATCAAAATGTGCATCAATCAAGTTTATTGTACAACAGTTGTTCGCAATTCTATCATTTGCCCTGACAAAATACTTGCAATTTATTATGATAATAAGCAATAAATTCTAATAAAAATTCAAAATATTACTAATTTAATGACACAAATTTCACTACAAAAATAACCAGGAACTTTATAGTCGACCCTATCGTGTTTATATTCAAAATAAACTTGGCAAAGTTTTTTTATTATTTTTATGATGTTGTAGTAGAAACTGTAACTATAAAAAAAATTAATATACTTACCACTATTTCCATATCTCTATACATTGCCGACAAATTCTTCGTGCTGATTTTTATCTTACACCAACTATTTGATTAATTCAATTACAACTAATATACCGGGTGGCTCATTTCGTACCTGAGAAAACTATATTTCATTATTGCACGTCCGAAAGTTTACTTTGAAGTGGTTGTAAACTCGAACCAATCATTGAACATCTACTTCCCCTTACTGTCTAGCTGCATTATAATATAAACAAACAAGTATCATTCGATGGTGCTTTGTTTAGATTATAATCCTCCCGAAGAATATCTTTAAATTTATTGGTCAACATTACAATAATAATATTTCCATAGTAATGATGGTAGTTGTCTATGATAATATCAAACTAGACATGCTTGCTGCATTACCGACTATGTCTGTGCGCGTTTGTCTCTGATGCAACCATGGTCTGTCAAAGACCGTCTATAATTAATATCAGAAGAATCTTTGATTCTATTAATAATTTTTGTCGATTTCGTCATCATTTTTGAATTTCAATTCAGGTCCGATCAAGTACAATGATTTAAATTCTCATTTCACAGCGGCCACTTTCAATATTAATCTACAACTAGTTATTAAAATAAAGCAATGTTGACTTCTGATTTGAATGCTACATAGACTATTCAACGCATCCACTATGTTTGGTGTTTTTTTTTTCCTCCCCAAATAGTTATATAATGCTTAAACATCATTTGGGTGATGTTCACATATATGTACATATAGTGACATCAACACAAGATCTATTATGAATTTCCTACGGGCCATATTGTTCTTTGTTCTAAACCATCAAGTTATATTGAAATGACTTGAATAGTTGCAACAAAACATATTTCTCATAGTTGATTACAACAATGTGCGCATACATGCAAAGTTACTGAAATACCAGAAATATTCACAATGGGTATGCGAATCACAGAGTAAATAATAATAATAATAATAATAATAATAGAAAAAAGTTGGTTGTTATCAATATAAAACACTCTTCAACCTTCGTCGCTATTGCAAGGATCGTCGTGAAAATATTGAATCGCCATATAGTGCGAAATGGTACCGGTAATTTCAAAAAAAAAAAGGAGAAATCTATCAAAGAACGTATAATATCGGGAAACGATTGCCAGCGTTTATTTCAATTCAATATTATGTAAAAGTAAGTTACGTTCGATCTGATAAACTAAAAGGGAAAAAGAATAAATGTCGGAAAAAGAAAATGTAGTGAAGCACATAAAATGCATACACACACACACACACACACAAACATATATATATCATCTATTGTGATATAGTTTATTGATATTATGTTCACTATAAAATGAAATCCAGCTATATGCAATATATGCATGTACCAGACTGAAACATGACGATATTCAGTATGTTCCATTCTCTTCTCTTTTTTGTCTCCTGATCTTCCTTCTTTCATTGGAAAGATGAGCGTAATTTTTTATTCCGTCTACGTCTTTTCATTTTCCAATTGCATCTATTCGTTTTTTCTTTCTAGCTTTCTATCCTCTTCCAGTGTTAATATATATGCATATAGTAAAATTGATTTTCAACGATTTCTCTCTTCAACAAAAACAACAATTTCCATATCAATCGAAAATTAATGAGTAAATGTTTATAGCCAAATTGTGTTTTTGTCATTTGAGATAATAGGAATGATAAAAAGAGAAAATGAAGAACTAAAACGACGACGGTTTTGTTGAATTTCATGTGGATATATCGTGACGTCGGGAGAGCTTAAGAAACAACTGAAAGCGTTATTAAGTGATTACGATGGTTGCCTCATAAAACATTAAAATGCAGGCCTCATATATAAGACATCTAAGCTCCTTTTTTCCCCCATGTTATTTTCCCTACCTCATTATGCTAGTATATTGCAGTTCAAAAACTGTTCAAGTACTGAAAAACTTTACAGCCACTCGCCTATATATAACATTTTCTATAGTATATGTTAAACAAACCACTCAATATAATTTGAATCGATTATTCAGGAGGAGCATTCCAAGCATCGATAAAATAAATTCCAACAAAATGAGTTTTTGAATATTTTTTGATGATTGTTTTACATTTTTCCCCTCCAAAAAAATTCCAAACGGATTTCAAATAATCGTTTACTAAAAACATCGATTGCACCAAGTTAAATAAAAGTTCGTTCTATAATTTTATAAAATAATCGAGTACAGTGGAATTATACATGTGTCAACATCAAATTTATCATCAAAAATAAATTTCAATTTGCTACGAATTTTGTTGAGGCATAAAATCCCGAAGCGAATAGAATAGAAATAATAAAGCTAGAAAGGTGGAGGCTCTCTATTTTTATTTATTTTTATAGAGAAATCGTGCCCGAGTTGCCAAGATGATTTTAAAAAAATGGATCTGTTGTGTCAGCTTTTATGAGCGAATAAGGCTATAGGAAAACGAATATTATGATAACTGGAGGATTTAATTATTTGTATATAGGATTTATGTTTTACTTTGTTCGGTGTATATAGGATTATTTAATGTATGTTTTTTTTTTTTGTCAAATTCTCAACAAACGCGACCATATTATAAAATATTCATGTGACTTTTGAACAATTTTTCCTATATGACAAGTATTTGTTCTAATATTTCATTTCATATATTATTGCAGTTGAGCGAGGAATTGGGTTATGTGTTATATTCCGCTTTGGGCTCGTTCTACATTCCATCCTGTATAATGGTATTCGTTTATATTCGCATCTATTATGCTGCAAAAGCACGAGCACGTCGCGGAATAAGGAAACCGCCACGACGTCAGCAACAAGATGCTGTCACTAGTTTCACGAATGCTCCATCAACGAAAAGTAGTAACACTGGTCCGGCAAACAATGATGGCAGTGTCAAAAGTGGTAATGAAAATAATGGTGGTGGTGGTGGTGGTGGTAATGAATCGGCCCCTGGTGGCTCTGTTGATCGCAATGGGAACACATCGCCGCGGGACGGTGAAAGACAAATCGCTACAATCGAAGCATTACCTCGACCAATTTCTATTCCTACTGTTACATGTGATTTAGCATCGGATATATCAACCAGTGATGCTGGTGAAATTTGTGCAGACGTTGATGAACAGAAGGATACGCTCAAGGTTTGTACGATAGAAGGACCATCAACTACGGAAATTTGTACAACCATCGACAATAAACGAATTGATCAAATTCAAGTAGGTCATCATTTTCAAAGTAGGACTGTAGAGATTGTGCCAGTATTATAGAAATTTTGCCTAGAATAATTAACTCTCAACTTAAATGCATTGGCAATATTTGTGCTGCACATTCTAAACGACGACGGTTGTTGCAATTGGTATAGATTGAACAATAACTCTCGCTTATCGTCATTTGTTCCCTAAACAAATAAGCCTATTGAGACAAGAGCTTAGCTCGCCTGTGTTGGCCAGCAAGTGTCTTCCGAGGGTGTCGAATCTAAGATATTCTATGACTATTCAAATCAGCCTTTTATACGGAAAGCTCATGCTCATAAGACGAGGTCGTTGGTGGTGACAGTACTTCCACTTTGAAGTATTCGCGGTCACTACTATCCCAGCCTAATCAACCACAGAGTTTGAGGTGCCGAAGCAGCTCGACATAGTTACTTCGCGGTGGCCGAACATAACACCGGAACAATAGTCATGATCAGATATATTGAGTCCTCGGTCTTTAGACGTACTCGATAGTCCTGATGTAGGTTTGGGTTGGTCCAATCGTAACACCGAATGGTAGCAACTCCCAGGTTCGAGTACTGGTCAGTTACCAGATTCTTACTCCTTGACGAGACTGTACAATAAATTTATTCGACCACATTTGCAATAATAATTTTTGTTGCGATTTTTTCGTGATCAACGTGCAGTCGCTAAATTTGACAAGGCAGGCATAATAGAAAATTTGCCACTACACTGCAACCTAGTAGGAGGTGCGCCACAAATTCTGCCGATGTTAGCAACAATGTACATCCACAAATTTTACAACTAGTCGACCATATGTATCGTTTCAATTTCAAATTCACAAAAACTTGTCGTTTTTATTAATATGTAAAAGAGAATTATAAATAATATTATATTATTTACTTATTCTATTTATTATGCTGATACTGGAATTTCTCTGGAAAACGTATTGATAACTATTGAAGCTTACTCTGTAACACACTAATTAGATGCTCATCAAACAAATTCCATGTTCAATTAAAACTCGTTCTCTGTATTTAAGCTCATTATATAGCATATTCGCATATTTTCTTTATTGTTCCACACACGTGTGGTAGGAACAAGTTCGATTATATTAATAATTCTTTCGACAAATATAATTTTGTACGGTTGATTATCACAATTTAATTAATGCAGCAATTTGAACGAAATGTTTAATAATTGAAGCATATACGTACAAAATTTTAGTTTATTGGCTTTGATTAATATTCAATGAGCTTGTGTTTGTTTTGAAAACTAGCAAGAGAAACAAGGTTGGTCAAACGTGAACCGAAGACTTTTGATTTGACGATACCATTCATTGCCTATTCACAACCTTAGAATTAAGATATTCAAAATAAGACAAGAATTTCCAATTTTATTGTGTACGATAATCTTGAGCACAATTAAAAATTATTAGTTGATGCAATTATGTTTCTGGATTAATATTTATTTATTCGGTTGAATTGATTAGAGAATTTTTATATTAGCAAAACTCTCATGGATGGGTGGGGATTTCAAATAATTTCAACGTTCGAGCTCAGAGTTGTAATTGAATTGAATGCATCAATGGTCACCACCATTTATAGATTAAATCGGTATTAATGTTAAAAATTGTTGGAATCGAGAGGAATATTCAATCTAATTCACAAACTCTACAGCTACAGAAATAATAAAATTTGCAAATACGATACGTTTGAAATCGCTGTAATATTGATGTTGTAAAAATTTCTTTTGATTATAACCCCAAAATAATGTGTTGTGTTTTTGTTTTTTTGTTTTATGTTGGTTTGCAGGTATTCGCTAGTGCCCAAGTGGTACGTAATCCATTGGCTCAATGCCAATTGCGCAGCTCAACATTATCAGTGAATGGTGACTTGCAACAACAAGCAGCAGCAATGTCTAGAATGCGTCAACCATCAATGGGCATTGATACAGATATGGTAAGCGAGTTCGATCCAAGTAGTTCCGATTCTGGTGTTGTGTCACGTTGTGCTGTTGTTAAACCATTAAAATTAAGACTATGTAAACCGATATTTGGACGTAACAAAACATCGAAAAATCGTCGTCCAAATACTAAAGACAAAACAATAACATCTAGTAGTCGTGAACAGATAACATCTGAACAAGAAATTGTAACTAAAGTGCAAAAACCGCGTGATCCTGAACGCGAAAAACGCCGTATAGCTAGGAAAAAAGAGAAACGTGCAACATTAATATTAGGATTAATAATGGGCTCGTTTATTGCCTGTTGGTTACCATTTTTTTTCATGTACATATTGCGTTTAGCTTATGATATACCTGGTATAGCATTTTCAACGGCATTTTGGTTGGGCTATATGAATTCGGCATTGAATCCAGTTATTTATACAATTTTCAATAAGGACTTTCGAAGGGCGTTCAGAAGAATATTGTTCAAGTGATGTTTAGCGTATGTGTGCTGTTACGAATGCGTCAGTAGACGTATACGAACGGCACAGTATCGCAGTGCACCCAGCGCCCTCTATCGTCACTAATAAGACTCTTCGACAATCCTTTCAACACACAACACACTGTATAGGGAAATAAGATTAGATAGTATTGATATTATGATATAATCTCAATTATGTGTAAATTTTGTTACTTCTTGTTAAATAATTATTGTAAATAAATAATATAGCGTGGTGTCCGATTATACACCACGTTCCTTTAAGACTTGTTCTCTATCTATACAATTTTGTTTTATTATAAAATTTTATTCATTACAATCGTAGTCAACTCTATACTTACAATGTTCATTTAATAAAATGAATAATATGCAATACTGTTTTTTAGCTGTGGATTGTTCTCAATCGTGATAGTTTAAATTGTTTTTTAGAATAATCAAATAACCGAAGAAAACCAAATTTTTAAAATTATCCAAATTTAAATGTAGTCATTTGTAAATTAGAATACTTATAGTAATTTGTATTTTATAGAATTTTTAAAGTAATATTAAAATTATCATCATTATCATTAATAATTTGAACTCGAACTATTCTAAATATTGATTCTATTAAACATTGTTCAACTTTTGCCTTAAATTTGCATCATTTTATTGATTTTCTTATCTTAGTAAAATAATTATATGAAAAATTTTATTGAATGTTAATAAAAAAAAAAAAATGTCCATTACACTCCATTAGATATAAGTTAGGTATGGATTTTTAACTAATAAAACAAATAATTACGATAATAATAATAATATTAGAATATTTTTTAAAGATATAGTTAGTTGCATTAGAAAGTGTAATATCAAAATTTCTCGAGATGACTACGATT
>JAZBGX010000261.1:17719-38565 GCA_037414775.1 Zonitis immaculata
AATAATTAAAATAACAGCAACAACAACAACAACAACACAAAACCTCTGGAGGCCAATGGCCGTCATCTAATTGCTTGCCCCTCAATTTTCCAAAATACTCTCTAAAAACGAAATAATCAAATAATCATCAAATTATTATTAGATTAAGTCTATTGAATATTAATATTATAGAAAATGAAAATATGTAAGACGTTGCCTTGGCGAGGTCTTCAGAGGAAGTCTTCCACGAGCCCACGGGGCCTAGCCTCTTTGAATCTTGAACATTAAAATATTTATAATAATAATAATAATAATAATTAGAGAAAAAAATATTCTTGCAACGAAAACTATGGTGCTATAGACTGTTCGCGCGGTCGATTTGGGGGTTGGAGCCCTCCAACAACCCTCAAATCAACCTAGTGAGGCCCCGTGTGGGCGATATTAAAAGTCGCTATGAGCCCGCGATTTTTCAATATCGCTAGCTCTTTTATCTTGTTACGTCTTTTACAATTGATTGTTAATATTAAATAAATAAATTAAATGAATGAGAAAAAATTATAAACACACAAAAAAAAAACAAAAACAAACAATTATAAAACTTATTAAATATTGTCCTATATTTGTCTGTGTACGTTTTTTCGTGAAATAATAAAAATAATAAATAATAATAATAATACTATATAAGATATGAATAAATCAGTATGGTAATAAAAGTTGAGTTTTATTTTTGACTTTTTATTATTGGGCGAGTGTACTGGAAGACTTTTCATGTTGCACTATAATCGTAAAATTTACAACTTGGGAATCCTGCAGTTTCCAGAAATTATCTGTACCCAAACCAACAATCACATCTATATAGATTGAATTAGAATCTCTTATACAACTATTACTTTGGTAGTGCATCTGGATTTTTCTTCCATTTCTTATCTTCAAAAGCATTTTATGTTTAGTAATGGTAGTAATAATAATAAAAACTTCCTATATCGATCCAAATTCAATACAATAAACATTAATAATTAAGAAATAGAGAGAAAATCCTGAGGAACAAGTTTGTTCGTCTAAAAAATTGGTAAAAATATATTCAACCAGTTACTTATGTTAAATGTTGAAATAAAAATAACAAAAATCATTTAATATTGCGGAATTCGTGTGAAGCAAATAAAATTCGGTTTGAAATATTAATTTAAAGTGTCAAAACAATTGTAGGTTGATTTCTACAAAACTTTATTAGTGAAAAAAACCCAAGCCAATTGGTTGGGAGTTCTAAAAATATATGGGAATAATTATGATGGTAGGCAGATTCCTAGAGAATTGGAGACAAAATTATTGATCTTGTTAGAAAATTGAAATTACCAACTAAATATTAATAATAATTCATTATTTTCAATTCTTGTTTGATATGAAAATATGTGCGAATTCAGGCAACCAACAATACGCCCCAAACTTTGGTGATCCAATTGTTTGAAAGTTTAAAGGTAGCCGCCACTTACAATGACACAATTCCTCTAATTGTAAATCGAGAAAATTATAGGAGTA
This sequence comes from Zonitis immaculata, assembly GCA_037414775.1. NCBI lineage: Eukaryota > Metazoa > Arthropoda > Insecta > Coleoptera > Meloidae > Zonitis > Zonitis immaculata. Next base: position 19,235 of record JAZBGX010000261.1, read on the forward strand.
TCTAATTATTTATAGGAAGAAGTTATTTGCTAGGAAAAACAAACAAGAAACGATCGTTATGAGACGAGCTGAGCTAATTGTAAATGTGGTAATAATAAATTTATTAGATTTGAATTGATCAATTTCTTATCGGTACTAAACAGATAAACTTGGCCCAATTCGATATGACCGTTATTATATTTCTTAAGAGTTTAGAAATGCCAATGGGAATAAAAACAATTGCTAATTAACAAGAAAAAAATGATATAAATATAGCTTGATTTGCTAAAAAAAATCAAACTTGAATATTCATATTCGAACCAAAAAGCAGCTGACTCATCCATTTACATAAACAAGGTGTGACACATTGACAAACAGAAGCTAAACTTCCATATTCAATTATAACCATAACACACACTTCGTTTAGTTAGAATTTTAATTTTGTCGAGACTCAGATCAAATCATAAGCATCAGAAATAGAAATTCGGAATTCATATAATTATACGAATTGCAATTTAATTCAATTGAATTTAATAAAAAAATATTCCGATCATGACTATCATCATGTTGAAAGATTACTTTGTTGTTCTATTTTTTCTATAATTATTATTATTATTTTCTATAGTAGCTGTCTTCAACAGTAAATTTCCTTCCAACCAACAACCACAACTACATTAAAACTTTGAGATAAGGGTTAATCGTGCATTAATCAAACTCTTATAGTTGAAGGAACATTAGATTATCGTCCAAATAACATTCGCTATTGTCGCAAACCTAACAAATAACTGTACAATAATCATAATTGATGGAAAATTCAACAACCAAACCGTATTTGTGCTTTCAATCATTAAAAGTATGTGACGACCGAACAACATCTCAGAATAATAATCATAGGACGACTAAACCCCCTAAAATGAGCATTTTCCAAATTGGATTAACTCGTATAAAAATAAATAACCGTCGAATTCATTTAACCGAATAAAACTGAAATACAAAATTGGTGAGACATTAGAGTTAATTTTTTTTTTTTTTTGGTTGAGTTATTCCAATGAAGCACCAAAAAAAAAATCGAATTATCAGGAGCACAATCGTGACTAGAATCGTGACATCAAATATCTAGATTAGAAATTAATTGTAATTACTTTAGGCAAAAATTATTTTCCATTGTTTTATTAAATCTTATTTCCGACGATGTCGACTGGTTAAAAATAACAATAAGAACAAATAAATGCGATATATATATATATTCTAAATATAATAAATATTTATATTTGGATTTAATCTGAAAGAGGATATGAGATGAGTGTTGTGTTGGATCACGTGCTTATTATCACATTGGAATTTCATTATTTTATTATTATCTTTTTTTTTACAACTATTTGTATTTCTGTTGTTTGTTCTTGTTCTTTACAGCTATTTTGATGTCGATCAGTGTTATTGGATGAAAACTTTGGAATTGGGTCATTGTTCATTTATCTACTCACAAAACAGAAACTTCAACATTTATTTAACACAACAGAATGGACAGAGGGATGTAATTAGATTTTCTTTCACTTTACAACCCTTAAAATTGGTTAAAAAAAAAACCAATAACATATTGACATCTGATGATTATGGATCAACACAACAAACAATAGCAAAACAGTTTTGTTTTTTTTTTTAATAAATCCTTTATCTTATCGTATATTATGAAATTATTATAAATAATCAGCACATAAATTAATCATACATACTTAAGTATATGCTTAACATATTTTAACTTATTTAGTGTTATATTTTTAACTCATTAATCCCGTAGTAAATACTTAATATAATTATAGTTGCATTTAAATTATCATAAATTTGTATATGTATAGATATTAATGCAGATCTTGGAAAATTTCAATACCAGCATCGAGTATAATGATACCATCCACGACAAAAGTAATGGATGGCAAGCTTCTACGTCAATGGTGGATAATTCCATCAACAATACTGATAATCGCCTGTTTTATCAATAATTTTTTTAAATTTTATTATTATTATTATTATTACTCATGCATATCATAAATCATGTGCTTTATTTAAAATATTTCCCGAATTATTCTAGATTTTTTTTTGTACAGCGAGTTAATATTTTCTTGGCTAGGAACCATTAACCGAACAATATACCTCAAGTGCTCGATTATGCTTCTCTAAGCTATTTTAAAATCTTGAAAATCATAATGGACCATTAAGTTTTTGTGAAGAAAAAATATATAGCTTCATACTAAATTTTTCGATTTTTGCCAAATAAAATCTAAAAAATCTACAATTGTTATTTAAAAATTGTGATCGAAACAATAGAAACTATATGATTTTATACTAACTATTCGATAAAATTAATAAAATATCTATTAATCTAATTGAATAAACAACACATGTGGAGCTGATGGAAAATTTTGTTATACGATTATTATTATTATCAATATTATTATTGGCATAAAATTACGAATTCCAGACACGTCTCGACATTATTTCATTCCGGAATACCTTTGGTCTGGACTATTGGGATATGATGGGTAGGGAAATATGACGACAACGATAACCACCTTCCTTCAATTTAAGGGGATTTAATTCTCCTCTTACGACAATCGAAATAAACAAAACACAAAAAAAAAAGAATTCTACGTATATAATTTTTGTTTGGCTAGTCGAAAAAAATTCATTTTTATAATTGTGTAATTCTCAAGGATTAACTGTATTGTCCTTGAATCTGCCAACAGTTGATTAATTCTATTTCTTGGAAGATATACGACTGTAACTTTAGCTATAAAACCGTCTCGACTTGACTATATAGTGGCAATTCTTTATATAAGGATACAATTTTTATTGTTGTTTGAATTCGGTTTTAGCTGGTTGTTGTTGTTGTTGTTGTTATTTTCGACTTTTTCCTATACAACTCACTTGTCTTTTATCGTATATTTACTAAGTTTCCTGAGAAATTTTAATTACACTCGATTGATTGAATAACATCTGAATTTGACTATTGTTTAAAGAAACATATTGTATAGTGTACGTAAAAACCCGAATCTCGATATTGATCTCGCTCTAAAAATAATTCCTCTTGAGTCTAAATTTAAGATCATGATCGTAATCATGTTAAATAAATATATAACATTTGTAGTGTTGGAATTCATCTTAACAAGATCTTATCGATTAATCATTTGAACAATAAAAATATGTATATGTATATATATATAAATATTTGATTTGAAATTAGACCATATTTGCGTCAATTCCAAAAACTAGCCTCGTGAATATATTTAAACAATTTAAATTAATCAAATTTTCCATGAACACTTTAATTAGGATTATTATTATTATAGAGTAAGCCCCCCCCAAAAAAAACCGTTATTGTTCTAAAACAAAATGTAACCAAATTCATCTAGATAGTTTTGTATATACATAGTAATAAAAATTTGGATTTCAGAAGATTAGTGTTATGTATATGTTTACAATATTAAGTATTATTGTCATACAAGGCGAGTATCAAACATGGGAATCCCAATTTCGAATGAATTTCATACAAGCCATTATATGTAGAGTCCTCTCAATATTTGCGTGAAACTCTAATATGCAATAATGCGCTTTATTCTCGAGAAAAATGGCTTTTTAAAGTGTTTAATTTTGCTTATGAGGGAGCTATTATGACGCAGTCGTGGCACAGCTTCCTTACAATTAGAGGTCGACGGTTCGGATCTCTTTCGTCTAAAATTTTTTCTTGTCCAATTTTTTTCTATTTAAACAGGACAAAGTCGAAATTGATCAAGAGATCAAAATGAAAAAATCTTGTAACAAATGCGAAATCTCGTTTTTGTTTAGATACAGATGAGGTTTTTTGTTTACGAATACAATATTCGTATTTGTCATTATTTTTATTTACAACGTTAATATTATTAAATGATAAACACATGATTAATTCCAAATTTAGACGAACAAATTATTAAATAATTAAATTCAATATAATACAAGTAATTATTATGTTTGTATGATAAATTTAAATCCCCATAAACAATTAACTACTACTCATTTATTTAATTGTAAAATTAAAAAATACTATTTTCTTGATACTTATTGTTAGTAAATAATAATTTCTATTATTGAAGGAAATACGAAAAAATCCTTGAATTTTTTATTTTTCAAAAAAAAAAAAACAACGGAAATTATTTTGTTTCCAAATTATTATTATTATTTTTTAAATTAATGGAAATTTATATTATTGAATTTGAGATTTTCTAAAATAAACAAATCAAGTTATTCTTTTCCAAATTAAATATTTAATTAGATAGTTCTGTATTTTATTCTTATGTTGGCATTATTATTATTATTATTATTATTATTTATCATAAATAAAAATACATGTAATTGTGATTACCAGTTGAATGATAATAATAAATCTAAACAGATGACTCTTGTGAATATTCTGTGTAAAATTCGTTAATATTTCCCAACAGAACAAATAAACAAACGCACAATTATTAGGTAATTATAAATTATATGTATAATTAATTGGAAATAGGTTTTGTTTCTTAAATTATAAATGACAACCATAAAATATCAATAATCGTTTCATTATTATTGAAACATTGATATTAATAGAATTCTTTTTTTTTTTCTAACATCACATGAATATTTTCATCCTTTCGTTTTGTCCATGTCCGTTAAAAGAAAACACCACATTATAACCGGCTATAACCTTGAAAAAAATGTACACAAGGCTGTTGAACAACTTGTATCATTACTAAAAAAAAAAAAAGTTACAAACTTTTCGTCTTCATCTTTGAACGAGAGCCCAATACGAGCTTCCTGCTGGACCATACAGAAACGCAATCAGAGAATGACAATCTCCTCATATTTATAGAATTATTGAGAGATTTTTTTGTATTGTCAATTATTTGTTTTATTTTGAGCAAATCGACGATATACGTACAAATTTGAAAAAATCTCTATGTATGTAGAATCTTCAAAGCGTGACAATTGCACAATATAATTGTTATTTGTTGGTTCTGTTGATTAAATAGACTCAAACGAAATTTATTCGTTACAGGAAACTTTCACAGATCTAATTGATTACTTTAATATATTAGGAAATGATTTAGTATTAATAGTTACATTAAAGCAAAGCAAATTCTGAATCTATAGGGAAATTCAACAAAATATTGAAATCAACTGTTTCATAATGAAAGACTTAATTATTAAAATCCTTGAATAAATTCTAGAGAGCGATGTATACGTGACGCTAAAGACATACATTTTACCAAAAAAAAAAAAAAATTATAGTAATAATTATATATATTTAAAAAAAATATAAATTAATAAATTAACATTTCAAGACCTTCAATGGATCATGACTCCGGTATATTTTGATTTCAAATAAACAAACATAACGATCAAGATCGAAATCAAGATGAGGATCTGAAATTTATTTCACTTTCTTCTCATCTCCAATTCACAATTCACTATACCGGCAGGCTTTTAATTTATTTAGAGAATTCGACGATTATTTTAATGAAAATGTGGAATTTAGGTCTATTTCAAATTCGTTATCAGTACCGTTAGAAAAACTTTCTTCTACAAATTATCGAGAATATTTTTAACGAATAGTTTCGGGAAATAAACTAACTAACATTAGTGATGGTGATTCATAAATTCATAATATTACATTATATAGTCAAAGATATAAATAGAAATCGCCGATCTAGTGAATACAAAATTTGAAAAAAAAAAAAATTGCAATAAATTTTTTTTTTTTGTGAAAATCGCCATAAATAAAATATAAATAATAAATTATGTAAGTACTTTATTGAATACAGTTTATTTAAAATTCATATTTCATTCTGTAATAGTATTTTAAGAATTATTGATACTTACTTAATTTTTTTCTAACATTACTTTGCATAATTATATTGGATTTGCCTGCGAAAATTATTGCAAATTGCTTTTCCTAATAGTTTCCATGTTTTTTTTTTTTTTTAAATTAATATTTGTATTTGTATTCAATCAATCAATATATTTGCGGTCGTTTATGACAAATGCATTTCTAATAATTACAGTCCATGTGATTTTGTAATTATATTATATACAGAGTGTCCCGAAATTAACAATCATACTTTCAACAGTGTATTCTACAGCCAAAAATAGTGAGAAAACTGATTGAAAAATTAAAAAAGATCGATGCACAGAGAAGTTTTAATGACATTCAGATATTTCAGATCGACCGCTATCTATAAATTTAAGAAGTTCAGCAGAATTGTAACTAGCAACTTATTTAGCTTGCCTATGATACTGAATTCCATAGTTTTAGCTTAACCATTTTCGAAAATATTAGAAATAAACGTCGTAAAATTTTCAACTTCAAAGGGTTGTATAATCCCCTTAGTGAGCATTTTTGGCTGTAGAATAAGCCGGTAAAAGGCGATGACCCCTAATTTCAGGACATCCTCTATAGTCGATAGGAATTTGTTTGAAAAATGTTAAAAATACGCTTATGAATGCAAACATTTTTAATTAAATAACATTTTGTGATCTGAAAATTATAACTATTTATATCCAATTAAAACGAATATAAAAGAATTAGAAAACCGTATTTGATCAAAAAAAAAAAAATCGTTCGTTGTTCTTTATAGAATTTAATTTTCGGTTTATTAAATGTTTGTTTAGTAAAACGAAATGATAGGAAAAAAAAAATTAAAGTGAACCATTATTGGAACAATGCAAAGTCTCGAATAATTCTATTTCTCTGTATTCTCTCTCATACACATAGTTATAATACAAAAGCGTCTTCAATTGTTTTCTAAAAAACGCGATTAATCAATTAATTAATTAATAATTGACATAATGGGACGTTCATAAAATAACACAGAAACGATCAAAATTTCAATTACAAAGTGCAAACAATGATATCGATCAGAAAATTTTGATTAAACAAAATTTCAATTAATTCTATTCTTATTTTCTTCTAAAACTGAAATTACTTTTTGTTTTATTCAGAAAATAATACCAAAAATTTCCAATTGGAATAATAGATAATAATCAATTTCGCTTGTTCACATATGCTTATTTATTTCTGTGGCTTTTATTGTGTGTACACATCCAGAGAAACTTTCAAAATTTAATTTTCAAGTTCTCCAAGTTTAAATATAAAGTTTGTATTACTTTGAAATTTATAAATGAACACTATACCAGTCTCATTTCCTATTCGCTATATAATAGATTAGTAAACTCTGTAGAAATATTTTATAATTTTCTTTAAATATTGATGGACTCGAGCGTTTGAAGCCAGTGACGGCTCCAAATGAATATAGTCACCCTTATTGAATATATTGGAATTTATAACTATATACACTAGAAAATTGTAGTCAAATTGTACTTTAATATATAGGGCAGGGCCCTTAATCTATCTACTTCCCGATTTGAGCCGGATCTATTTCTCAACAGCAAGATTAAAATTCAAGGCACAAGTCTCCGGAACTACACTTTTAATTATTTCACATCAATCAAAATTATAGTAATTAATAATAATTAAAGAACCGTATAGAGAAAATTAAATAATTAAATATTAATTGATAGTGTTGAATTTATAAATGTTGAAATATCTTAATTATTGTGTATTTCCATTGATATTGTTATCTGTTGGTTAGATTTTTGGTTAAATTTCAGGAAATAGTTTATCGAAAAAGAAAAAAAAAAACAAAAAACTATATGAGACAGTAGGATTTTTCCCTCGGAATTTGCCACGTGAAATTAAAATCACCAACAGATAGATGTTTGGTTTGAGAGGAACAGTTAACAAGATTAGCACAGTCGGATCAGATCTGAATGTCGCCACTATAGATAGTTTTATTAATAGAAAATTCTGTTGATATAATTATAGCAAATCTTGACTATATTCTAGCACGTTTCAGGCACATGAACATCAGCCATCTATAATAATTTGTTGCCTTTGTTGTTGTTTCTAGAAATTTCTTATTGATTGTTTTATATTCTTCGTCCTCTTCAGTTTCACTATAAACACCAACATCCAGAACGAGTTTAACGTGCAGTTGCTTATTTGGTTTTATTATACTATGGTTGTTGCTGTAAACTAGCGTACATTCTCCAAAAATCTTTCATGATTATCTTCTGTTTGACAAGACAAACAAACAAACAAACAAAAAAAAAGTGTCCAACAACTTAAACAAGTCCGGCCTGGTCGTGTATTTAAAAGCTCACCATTATTGTGGTGGGAGGATAGTTAAGTCGCGACCACGCTTAAGCAAAGTTGATTTATCGGCGAGAAAAGAAATAACAAAGATAGTAATCAGAAAATAGTGAGAGTTTCATGTTTATATTAATTATTCGTGGTCCTTGGACTTGAACCTTTTTATATTAATTTGCAAATACTCTACTAATAATATAAATATTTTCTGTTGATTATTTTCGAAATTTCGCATCAACCGTTCCGAGTGGCGGTTCTATTTCATCTTTAAAATCGATAATTTCGCGCCTGGGCCGCATGCTGTTCTATAAAGAACAACGGAAAAGTCAACCCGATTTGAAGTTCCCACCATTCTGATTATTCCAGAAGAACAAGGTCTGAATAAGACTTTATTATTTATTTATAAATAATAATAATAATAATAATAATAGCGGAAACATTTCCATTTGAAATTCGAAAATAACCCAATAGCAATTTATTTTTAACCAAATATTGACGTTCGAATTCTCAATTGTACCTACTTAAGAGAAATTCAATTTATCGAAAATATAATTTCTCTAGAGTAATGAATGCAATTGCTGAATGAGAAAATGTATCTAAAAATTCGAATTGTAACAGTAGGAACGAAGCAATTTGCAAGTCATGCAGCAAAACCAATACAATACAGCTTGACTAAAAATAAATTGGTATTTTGCTTTTGTGGAATTTGTGCAATACGAAAAATATTGGCCGAGACCTTCACAAGGTTGTTTCAAAGTATATAACTGGATTCGTATTTATATTTTAATTCTAAAACAATATACAGAACTGAATTTTTGATTCTGTTGTTGTAACTTTAAGTGAGATCATACGAATAGATTAACATAATTAATAAAATTTTCTTGAGATTCTTAGAATTGAAAATAAACAGCAAGTCCGGTTGTTGTTTTTGTTGTTGTTGTGGTCTAATTAACCGGATTATTATTGAAAAATTAATGAATTTTCTGGTCAAGAAAGAGTTTCGTAATCAATCTAGAATTAATTAATTATACGAAAAATTCGGTTATAATCAATAAAAAAAAAATAATAATAATAACAACGTTCTTGTAATAGAAATCCAATTACATTGACAAATTGCTTGTTTAGTTAAGAGATAGGTGAATATTGCCTTTGGTCGATTTTGCTAACTGGTTTCCTTCCAGATGGACCATTGTTTATTGTCTTCTATTTGAAATATATGTTTATCTATTGGTAATTCATTAATCCACCTGTCAGATAAACCGAAATAGGTCTAAACCAACACTAAATCTAATTCAGTTTAGTTTCAATATAACGATTTCTTTTTGAATAATTTTTCTTTCCTCTAAATCGAATCGAAAATTCGATTATAATTCAATTTAGAAAAATCCAAGTTTTCCCGAGTACATTGAACTTTTGGCCTCTCCACCAAACACTACCTAAATTATACTGTATAGTGAAAATATTGCGCCTATATTTACCGTAATATTCTCTTCATTTCTATGTGGAAAACTCATGAAAAACTAGTTCCAACAAATTAATTAGTTTTTATTTATAAATGTCAAGGTTGAAAAATTGATTTTAATAAAACCAAATTTCCCCTAACATTTTCTAATGAAAAATATGTTTGTTACGTTTCCAATTCACTGTTAATGAACAATAATAACAAGAAATATTATTAATGGAAAATTCCGTTATAGAAATTTTCATATGATATTACGAAATTTTTTACAACCATTAGAAAATTTATTAAAAAAAAATTATTTCCTTGAAATTATTATCAGTATTTAATTTGAATATTTTTATATTAATTATCAAAACACAATAATTATACGAAAACCTTCATTAATATTTTCTGTTTACGCATCCCAAGTCTTCCTCAATAAATATTCATGGATTGAGATCTCGTGTGGTCGCTTATCAAAAATAGTTTATTAAAATTCAAACAGCTAAAGTGCAAACACAAGTTCTAGTAATTTTATAGAAGTTTCTAGTTTGTTTTGTTTTGTTTTTTTTAATTAAGGACAATCTTCACGATCATGTGATTTAAAAATTGTTTCCAATTGTGCAATTGATTATTTTATAAATAATCAGCCATTTGTTTGATTCATCAAGAGACTGAAGATTCATTTTAAGTTATTAGTGCGACCTGGTAAGCTGTATACAGTATGTCCCACAGTGGTATATACCTAGTTTTTATTTCAATTAGCTGTCTACCTAGTCTGTGTCGTCTGCGATTTTTTTTTTGTCTGATGATGATGACACTGAAAAATTGTTAATGATAATTTTCAAAAGTTTATAGTTTCGATCTATATTTTAATATGAAAGTTTCAATAATAGATTCACTCTTTTTTGCCAATTAGATAGAATAAAAAGTGTCAATTCCCACGTGTATCCAAAGTGATTTGCACAAGGTCTTGGCAGGTTAGTTTGCAGGCGAAAATAAAAATCAAATTATATTCCAACGGCCAAAGTTCGACTGTTACAACATGATTCAAGTTGTTGTTTTGTTTTGGTTTTTTTTGTTTCAACATTAATTTCAGCCAAATCTATTGAAAAATGCACAAAAAACAAAAACTGGTATCCACCTTGAATCTATCAGTGACGTTATCCAGATAAAAAAAAAGAAGAAGAAGAAACAAACATTTATTTGACCAAAATAGTAAACAAAACATTGAATTTTCCGAAATTAATTTGAATACTCGTTCAACATGATATTTCGATTGTGACTCATCCGAATTTTCAAACTATACGAAAATATCGTACCATAATAGTAAAGCTAATCAAAAAATGGTTGTTTCAACGCAAATTGCCCTTCTATTATCTTGAATAGGTGGCAATTTAGAATATAAGATGGGATAATATAGAACAGAAATCAACATGGTGGAAATACACCTATTTATAAGCGTTGTATTGCTCTGTTACATGTCGAATTTTATTTTTAAGCATTATTTTTAATGTAGCCAATTCGCTTTCGAATCACCTAAGGGTGTAATGTTTTCGTTTCGATTGTTTTCTATTAAAACTTATCTTGCAAATAACAAAACAAAAAGTTGATGATGATGATGATAATAATAAAATAAATCATTTACTTTCAAATGGAATTCGGTAATAAATTTGATTTATTCAAAGCAAGATTTTGTTATCATTGTTTGTTTGTTTTTTTATTATTATTATTATTATTATTCCGGAGGGATAATTTATGCATTGCATCGCAAATGGACGCCAAATTATAATTTCAACAATAAATATGTAAATATACGGACGGATTTTGTATTTGATGTGATATGTTGGCTATATAACGAAATTAAACGTTCGACATATATTAGAAACATCGAAATTCGGTGTAATTGGAATTTTATACGGCCATTAAAGGGGGAAAAAAATTAACACGAACCAATCCTATCTACTATCTACTTATAATACTGATCTGTCAAAGTTATATATATTATCAGGAATCAAGACATTTATTAGATCGATTATCCCATTTAAGAGAGTCTCGTTCTATTGATATTGTTGGAGAATTTCAATGCGCTAACTCGAAATGAGTTCGAGTATTAGATGGAAAATCCAATTAAATTCATTCAAAAGGTGGTATTTTTTTACCTTTTTTTCTTCTTCTTCTTAATTTTCTAGATCGTGCAAATCAATCAACATCATCAAATTCACATTTGTACACAAATAGCAATTGAATAAGTGTAATCATGTCGAAAGATGCAAAAAGTATGCTATGGGATTATTTGGTGTTTGTTATATTTGCAATAGCAAGCACTTTTGTTGCTGTTTATTCACGTTTTTGTGGACCTAAAGAGAAAACTAAGGCCGATTATGTTTTTGCTGCTGGTAGAGTCTCGGTTGCTGCAATGATGTTGAGCATTGCTAGGGGGACGCTAGGTGTTCGATCATTTCTCGGTAAGTGTATAAATTCTGTTTCTTGAACCCATCAACACTACAATTTGATTAACGTTTCTATTGCAGGTTATCCATCGGAATTGTTCTATCGCGGCAGTTCCATGTGGGAGACACTATATGGAATGGTTTTAGCTTATCCAATAGTTTGTTTTGTTTTTGTACCAGTTTATTTTAGTCTTGGGATAACTTCAGTTTATCAGTATTTAGATTTACGATTCAAATCGCGACTAGTCAGATGTTTAGCATCAGGAACTTATATTGTTAGACAATTATTGAATCAAGGCGTTACAGTTTTTACACCATGTGTTGCCTTAAATACTGTTATTGGAATACCATATTGGGCATCTATTGTTGGCATATCTCTAGTCAGTGTTATTTTCAACATACTTGTAAGTAGTTTTATTTGATAATTTTGTTAACAGACAGAATTCATTCATTCAGATAATTAAAAGCTCCTAAAACATCCGATTCCAATTACAACCATTCTTGTTGTTAGTTTGCAAACATCCCATTATTAAAATGTATAAAAATTATTGTCGATTAATTGCAAAAACAAAAGCTTCGATATTTTCTGAATTGTGATTCACCATTCAATAATTCAGTGCATTGTAAAATCTCTACGATTGAAAACCATTAATAAAAAAAACTCCACAATTCAGAAGTATAATATAGTTTTGAATTGATAATAAGTACATCTAGTAATGGTTTTGTTCATTATTGGCAAATAGAATTATTCATTTTTCCCTATTGTTGAAGTAAATTGAGAATCTTTGTTACTAAATTGAATTATACAACATCATTAAAATACCATTTGTTGAAAAGAAATTGCTCATTAAAACAAACTTATTCCCAATTAAAATAATTCATATAATTATATAGGGACGATGTGAATTATCGAACTATAATTTGCATTCATTATATAAAGTGAGAGAGAGAGATAGAGATTTGTTTTATCATTAAAACAATACATCAGTTTGACATCTATCTCTATAAAAAAAAAAAACAAAAAACAAAATCGAAATGTTTTATTTGTGTTAATGATTTATTTTGGTCCAGATTTCAGCAACGCTTGCATTCGACTTACTGAGACTTATTTATTTATTTTAAATGCAACCATATTCCGATCCTTGTTATAAGCCCTAACAACAACAACAACAACAACATGCATCAGTAATGTAAAGTTCGTTCAAAATTGAGTACATAATTCGTGAAAATAAAGCGATATAGAAAGAAAATTCAACGTATTTTCGTTAAGTGAATTTTCCGTTTCAATTGATCTCCTCCATCGCTATCGTAGCAATTGCTGTATATATGCAGTGAGAATATCTGCATTATTATTTATCATTTCTCCTTATGCAACTGAGAACTGTGGACCATTTTCAACACTTTCATGACTATATATATACATATATATATTTATAGAATTTGATGAAATTTCTTCTACATGAAAATATGTCATGAATTTTCCATATTTAATGTCTTGAAACTTTATTGGTAATTAATTACTGTTTTCTTCCATCCATGTCGATTAAATTTTGATCCTTTAATGAAAGTCTGTACATATAATGGAATTCAACTTGTTATAGTTGTGATGTTCAATAATAAATTGTACTGGCATTGATTAGAATTGATTGTGTGTTATTAGTTCCAGTTGGGAAAATCGTCAATATTATTCGAGTTTGACTATAGTTTATTATAAACTAATAAATTAAATAATCAATGATTATTAATTATTCGTTCGACATTAAGAAACGATATCTATTTCGAATGTTATTTGAATTAAAAGACGTCAATAATATTTGCTGGCATATAATTTACGGGTGTTCTTTTCTTTTTGCAACAAGTGGCCGGAAATGTGAAACTAGCTCATAAAACCATTCGGAAGGAAAATGCCACCGGTGGTTGGAAGGCTCGCAGGTATATCGAATTTCATATCATTTTTTCCAGTTTTTTTCTTCTTCCTCCAAATGGACACCAAAACAAATCTCATGCAGCAATTTTCTCGATTCGATTAATTTCAAGTTGCAATTACAATCTCATAATTAAATTCCTTGGTAATTTGTTACAATCCTAACATCAAATTCCAATTAACCTCTAGTTGCTTCAGCAAACTCGACAATTTAATAAATGAACTGACCACTATATTAGTTTGGTCAGTCAGCCTAACTCTCAGTTGTGACAATTACTAAGAGGCTTATTGTTCTAGAATTATTCGTTTTTCACATGATTAATTTATCTGGAATAAAGCTTGCTAATTTAGATTCTAGTCATGTGTTGAACACAATTCACAATAAACGTTGTTTCCTTGTTGTTGTTGTTGTTGTTGTTAGTCGATCGATGATTCTTGAGAAACATTCAAGGCAGATTTCAAATAATGTTTGCTCTTCGCAATTTTTTTCTATTGTTTTTCATTGCTTTGTTCTATTTTCTAGGGTGGTTTGAAAGCTGCTATCCTCGCCGACGTAATGCAAGGATTAACAATGATTACCGTTTGTTTCGCAATAATCATCCAAGGCTGTATAGAAGTTGGAGGGTTTGGTACTGTACTTGAACGGAATTGGGTAGATGGACGATTAGGTTTTTTCAAGTGAGTCAATATTATTCTGGGACATCTTGTATAATAATTATTTTTTTTTTATTAATATACTTTAATAATATTTGATTTGTTATTTGTTGTATGTGATATTTGAGTGATTTTGGAAACACTTTTCAACTCGGATATGTTGACAAATCTCAAAGATCCCATTACAGTTTGTTGTTTATATGTACAACAAAATAGTTTAATGGGCTTCGTATGATGGGAATTTCAGCAAATGGCTCAAAACTAAACATTTATAAATTAATATAGAATTAATTTATTCTCTTTGTTTTGCCATTGCCATTGCCACCATCATTTTTGCTTTTATTCTCGCATCAAATGTCGCTTTCATTATAAAGTTTGGAAAGTTTGCCAATATTTGAGAGAGCGTATTTCAATAATTTAGAATTAAAGGCGCATTCAATTTGTATTTATTTAAAATATAACGTCCCACATCGTGATATTATGCCGAAAATATATTTAATTGGTAAATTTATTATGCGAATGATTCTATTAAAGTCATTCAAACAGTAGCGTTCCTAATATTAATGGCAAATTTGTTTCAAAATTCCACTATACTTGAAATAATTGTATATAGCTTGAGATTTACTTACAATCCCAACATTTTATACAGAAAATTACAACAATAGACACGTTTTATATTTGGGTAGCATCTTGAAAATGTGAATCCAAACAAAAATTAACAATAAACAATCAAAAATGAAATGGATTGTCCCATCATTTGATAAATTGAATTTAATTCGAGTTGAAACGAAATTAATTTCCTTCAAAATAGCAAACACGAAACGGTGCATATACAGAATGGACCACCTCAGGCTTCCCTCGACTGTAACTCCAGCCCTAGTGGAGGAAATAAAAAACGCACTTAAGGATCCCAAGTATGATATCTACACAATATTTTCGTATCAAAACGGTTACTCTAGCTTTGCGGAAAATGTGGAAAATTAATATTATTGATAAAACATTGATTGAATTTTTTCATAATTATGTATCTCATACATTTTCAACATTTCCCGAATAGTTAAAGAAACCGTTCCAATGCCAAAATGTTCTCTACATCTCTCCACTAGAACCAGAGTTACATCCAGATCAAAAAAGCCTGCATATATAACGAGTGTATCACGATATTTCTCCTCGCAGTCAGATTTAATTATGTACAAAAGTTCTCTAATGCACCACCAACTGCGAGGAGAATTAGCGTGATACACTCGTTATATAGTTATATAAAAAGCACTATAATATATTAGTGAGCAAGAGAGTGTGAATAATTTGAAAAGCGACTTTAAAATTTAATTTTAATAGAGTTTTAATTAATTTTTGTTCTATTTTGTTTGGATTTTCAGCTTCAATTTGGATCCAACAGTTCGTGTTACAACAACATCAGCTTTAGTTGGCCAACTTTTTATGTCGCTATCAATTTTTGGATGTCAACAGAACTTCGTACAGCGCTATTGCAGTATGGATTCACAAAAGAAAGTTACAAAGTGAGTTTATAAATGCAATAAATTCTGAATTGAATATGAAATTTACTTGTTGTTGTTGTTGTTCACCTTCTTTTTTTCTCTCTTCTAGAACAATGATGTTTAATATACCGGTTATTACAGTTTTATTTAGTTTATCTTGGGTTGTTGGTATGGTTGTTTATGCTACTTATGCCGATTGTGATCCTTATTCGTCTGGATATATAGAGAAATTCGACGAGATTCTACCATTTTTTGTTGAAGACCGTTTCAATTATTTACCGGGGATTCTCGGTTTGTTTATGGCGTCGCTTTTCAACGGTGCTCTCAGGTAAATGACGGCATCTTTGTAAAATGGAATATATTGAATAATAATTTCTATTATTTCAAGCTTGAATGTGTCTAATTTGAATTCTTTGGCAACAGTCACATTTGAGGACTTCCTACGACCAGTTCCGTTATTGAAACGTCTCAAAGACCAACATCAGTTGTATGCTATAAAACTTATTGGTACAATTTACGGTCTAGTTATCATGGGAATTAGTTTTGGAGTAGGTCAGATAGATGGTGTTATCGAATCTTCTATGCTGGTCACCTCAGCCACTTCAGGGCCCCTCTTGGGTGTCTTCATAATGGCCCTGTTGATCCCATGTGCCAATTGGAAGGTATAAAAACTCACTCACTTCTATTCATACAATGTCTCACTTCGATGTATGTATATTTAACAGACAGGGAACAAAAACTTTTATCTCTTATACTACAAAATTCTACTAGGAAAGTTTAACAGGATTCTCCGATAAAAGGATACGTCCAAGTCTGTTGAGAGTTAAACTTGCACAGTACCTATCCTTTATGCGATTATAATCAAAAATGGCACAAAAAAAATACACAAAATCGATGCGTTCCAAATAGAGAAATATCTCATTTTGATAGCGCGAATTATTATCATTATAATTACTACAACGAAATACAATTTCCTGAGTTGAACTCGACAACTTCCATTGATTCGATTACTAATTTTCACAAATATAACGGCAATCAACTCACTACGGAAATTGATCAATTGATCAATTGATCAATTGCGCGGTCTCGATAACCAATCAATTTATCGTACTGTGTAAATGTTGTTGCTTCTCATATATGATCGATAATAATATTATTATTTATTTTTAGGGTGCCGCATCTGGAATGATAACTGGCCATATAGTTACTATTTGGATAGCAATTGGACGACTTTTAACTATAACTACACCAATTCCACATTTGGATCTTCATACAGATGGTTGTACGAATACATCATTTAATGATCATATTCTAAAACCGGAACATCAATACAACTTTACACCAATAACAACAACAACAACATTAATGCCAATAATTGCAAATGAAACTGGTAGTTTGAATCATGAACTCATCAATACAACAAGAGCTACAAGAGCGTAAGTATTCTTCAATTGGTAATGATTGTTGCTTTTTCTCTCTCTCTCATGTGTTCTTCTATTGTACAATTACAGCGATCCTCTTACACAACTTTATTCAGTTACCTATATGTATTATGCATTGATCGGTTGTATTACAACAATATTAATCGGTTGGACAGTTTCCTATTTTACTGGCAGCGAAAGTGATCTATACGATCAAGAACTAATTCATCCTATTGCCCGGAAGATGGCCAACTTTTTCCCTGGTAAGAAACGACGGTATGCTGAGAAAATTGTTGAACCGAAGACAACAACTAGAAATGGATCTATTAAACCATCATCTAGTAATATATCGATGGATAAACGTCCGAATGATACGATTGTTATTGAAAAGAAAAATTCATTTGTTAATCCAGCATTTATACAGGAAATGGCAATGGAGAAACGTGATGAAAATATAAAGCATGGTTCAAATGATGATATAGAACCGGAAGTGTATAGGACCAAATTATAGAATAAAATGAGAAAAGGAAGCGATAGTGTTAATTTTTTGTTGAAATTCTCCTTCGATAGTTATTCTAATGAGATTTATTCTGAGCTATCATCTGTGATCTCTAGTTGATAAGGAATCAGTTTTAGGACTAACTAGGGATTAACATCTGGAAGGGTGTTGATGATAAAAAAGACTTAAAAATAAGAAACTTTAACTATTATTATTAGTTTTATTAGTAAATTAGTTGTGAATTATTGAAATAATATTTAGATGTATTTATTTTTGTACGTTTCTTGTTGAAAATATGCTCCAATTGTCAATTGAGTATTTATTTTTGAAATTTAGTATATAATTCGATTATCAACTTTTTTTTCTATTACTATTATTATTATTATTATTATTATTAGACGATATTATTTTCAAGTGTACAACTTATACTAGAATTATATTTCCACCTTATTATTATTATTATGATTATTATTTTTTTTTCTTCTGATGATTGTATAAATTTAATTCAGCCGTTTATATTAAATGCTCATGAATGCTGGAACATACAATTTTTCTCTTAGGAAGTATCAATTTTGATTTATTTCGTCTCGCATCACCTCAATTTTTGCTTAATTGACGGCAAATCTCATATAATTATAGATTCCGGAAAATGTAAATGGCATCCCAAATAAATATTTTAGTTTAAATTGTGTACCATCGTTCTCGCCAAAGGCATGTAAATTACGTCCGCATTCTCTAAATAAAATGGACAAATTGCGTCCCGTATAACATTTTTTCCAAATCATGGGCCCCTCCCCGCCCATGAACGTGAGGCACGGCCTTAAGTGCTTTTGCCCCTCCGTTAACACTTACCATTCCTCCAGGAGTCACTTTCCGGCATGCTCCTTGGATCAAACTTATTATTTATACTTTAACCAAGTTGACATCATTAGACTACAAGGCAAACATTTACATGAACTATTTTCACCATTTCGAATGTAGTGGATTCGTTTCAATAATAAATTATTCATAGCTTCCCGTAATCTATCACAATTAATTCACTAGCCACTACTTATGGATATAGAAACGGACAGTCCGGTCATAGGGCGCATAGTAAAGAAGTATTTTTCCAATAAAAGGCGATATCAATTTTTTTGTCTTTGAGCATAAAGAAAGTGGGGAAGCAATTTACAACAGCCCTTAATTTTAAAAGTAAGTAGTTTAATCTCCATTATCAACTGAATTACACATTAATGATTTAGTC